>PYST01000388.1:0-25457 GCA_003049485.1 Ophioceras dolichostomum | reverse complement strand
AGGGGGGGGGGGGGGGGGGGGGCATAAGTGATCCTGAGGGCATTGTCGATGAATCGTGGGTCTTCCTTCATACTCTGGCAGTTGCGGGCCATAGATGGTTTGAACAAATATTAGCCCAAGACCAGTACAATAAAACCACCTCGTCATTGGCAGCAGACTCGTTTTACGAATATTTGAGGGGGCCCTCCACTCCAAGCCGGTGCCACAACCCTAGTGGTATTATACAGTGGTTGCCCGAGCGCAAATCCACCCACACCAGCATCTTGGAATAGTGAGGCGGTTGTCAGGACGCGACGGAGATCAAGCAATCACAGCAAGCATGTGATGCACCGGCCGGCGCCACCTCTTTGGTCTTGCAATGCTTTTTCCCATCACAAATGGCAAGGAATGATCTACCTTGTCACTCCTCGCGTGTGTGGATCCACGACGGCCAGTAGAAAATGAGCCGCCCTCGGCCGGAGACGCTCGCGATCCGGATACTACTTACCTACCGACTCAACATGGTGGCGCAAAAGGCACGACAACCGGTCTCTCGGTCCAGCCTGTCAGCTCCAGTCCCACCTGGATTTCGCCATAGCAGATGACATCAGTGTCCGTCAACCCGTTGGACACAGTCGCGGTCCGGGTCTGTGTGAAAGCCTCATCTCCTTGGTGGGTACGACCCGGGGAGAGGTGATCGGGACTCTGCCCTCCGTCGCCCCAGGGCAGGGCTTGCTGCGGGAGGCGATATCCTCTGGGAGCGGGCGGGGTGGGAGGGAGCTTGAGGGGAGAGTCAGGTTCTCGACGATAGCTAATGCGGCCCCCTCCTGTCCCCGCCGACGGGGCTGCCGTCGGGGGAGTCGACTTGGAGGACGAGGGGGATGAACAACAAGGACATTGGGGGGTAGTAGCGAGCTGAGGGAGAGTGCGTTGCAACAAAGCAAATTCCCGACATATCTGTTGCGTTGGTGCACCCTCGCCGTGCAGTTTGGCCCACTCCAGCGCGATACCTCGTAAGGTGGCCGGGGCGCGCATCCAGATTCCGGGCTTGCCGGGAAATTTTGCGTGGCCGCCTCCAGACTGCTATATTCGACTGCCTGACACCGACTTCGCTCTTCAGAGTGCCAACCAGGTGTGGATGTAAAATTAGTGGCCCCCACTTGAGGACGTCATGACTCTTCGTTCGTTGAAAGAGTTGCAGCTGAAATCGCGGAAGAGACACACCGGTAACAAGGCAGAGACAACAGCTGCCGCTCTGGTGGTCGGCGTGATGGTACAGTTACAACCCTCGAGCTTCAAATATGCCCTGTTTCCATGCTACAATACAGAACATTCCCCCCCGGCCAGACCCTCAAAATTTGCAAAGTCCACAACGCCGATATCCGTCCGAAACCACGCGCCTGGTGACAACGGTCGTCCATGCGCTCGGCTGTCCCCCAAGATTTGTGCTCGGATCCGCCAAGCGACGGCCTCGTCCTCCTCCCACCGTCTCGGGGCTTAGTCTCTCGGACAGGCCTGTTCAGCCGCCAGAGCCGTTGCTCACATCGGAGGAGTCCGAGAACTCCGAGCAATTCTCTTGGTTGTCGCTATCCGCCCGGGGATTGGAAGCTTCAAGACCGACGATATCTGCTCGACAATATTGCGACAGCCGAACATCGACTCGCCGTCCTCCTTTCGTAGCCTGGCCACAAACTCGTCGAATGCGGTCGAGATCACTTCCCCCGGTTCCGCGGGCATCACATACCAATCTTCACCCATCGACCAAGGTGGCCAGAATAACAGGTCTCTCTCTTCGTCGACCAGAGGCTCCTGCGGTTTACCGAGTTTCCAGTTAGGCGGATCGTGAATTTATCACCATACTGCCATACACAGAGGACAAACTCTTCTCCCCGAGTAGATTGATAGGGGCTCATAATCATTCCCCCGCTGGGAGATAGTAGTACTTACTGAGTCTGACGGACCGAATATGGGGATTTCGCCTACGCCAGCCGCCCTCTCCTGCAAGAATTCCAGCAGAATTATCTTGAGCGTCTCGTAGCTCTGAGATTCCCAAGCTCTCGTTTTGTCGTTGAGGTTGTCCAGCTCGATGTGCTTCCGCACGTCCCAGAACGGGCCTTCAGGGCCTGGCCGCGGTAGAGAACAGCAGGTGTGACCGAGGCCGATGTCGCCGTATTTCTCACGGCGGAGGGCGTTGATGACGGCCGCCTTGGCATGGTTAGTCTTTCCGTGTTGTTCCAAGATTCCAAGCCATAGGAACAAAGCAAATGGGCTCCACTCCCATCTTCTCCTTAAGCCTAACTCTGCCGTGGTTGCAAACATGAAATCTGTCCGGAAAATCTTCTGTGAGGGTTGGCAGCCGGATGGGGAGCAGGCGCAGCTGCAGTTATCGTGAATCGACGGATCGGCTTTGTTCGCGAGCAATATGTTGAGAAGCTCGACAGGCTTAACCAAAGTGCCTTGAGCGGAGCGCAGATCCTCGACAAGCATGTGCATGACGGTGCGGCCCGCCAAATTTCTGACGTCCGGGTCCGCACCTCGTGATAGCAATGCAGCCAGAGTTTCTGCGCTCCCCCAAGCAGGTGCAGCGAAGATGCAAGTCTCTCCACGGGTGTTGAGGGCGTTGACGGCCGTGAAGTTCCGCTCGAGGAGTATGCTTGCTACTGCAGGGTCACCGGCCCTATGGAGAATGGTGTCTCCATCTTCGAATGTGAGATCTGGGCCACCTAAAGCGTCCATGAACCGAACAAGAAGCTTCGCCCACTCTGGGTCAGGGTGGGGGACCGGCGCCGGTGGTTCGCAGAGGAAGGACGAGAAGGCCGCAAGCAAGTGGCTTCGGAGTTCCATTCGATCCAGAAGCAAGCGGGTAACCCGCCATGAGTTGCTGCAGCAAGCCGCTCTGAATGCGGCATGCGGCATGACGGCCGAGCATTCAGAATTCGCAATGCTTACGTCTGTATTGACCAGGATCTCGGCGCTCTCCACGATGCCTGCGGCAGACGCGTACATCAGGGGAGTGTATCCGATTTTGTCGACAACGCCAACAGGATGACCAGCCTGGAGAAGGGCTCCTAGTTTGGTAGGAGAGTGTAGTGCCGCTAGGTGCAGGGGCGTTTGCCCTAGGATATTGCCGTTGAAGCTGGTTCGCCCTGTCTTCTGAAGTTCATGCTCGAGATCTGACAGCGACCCGTGCATGACTAACCAGTGAAGGCGTGTTGTAAGAGGAAAATCTGTAACGAGAAGCTCACAATACTGTTAGTGCTAGCCCTATCACTGCAGTAAAGGTGCTTATTACTACAGTATACCTAGTTGAATGGATTGAGTCCACGGCACCGGAGGTCAGACCCAACTCGACCCCCTGCTTATACTTTTTTTAGCAAAGATGGTTGCGCCAGTGAACCGAAGACGCACCTTGGTCATAGTAGCTCTCAATCTGTTCGAGGCAATGTGAGTACCCGTGTCCTGGAGGCGTAGTACCACCTCCCGCGAACTGACCCATCCACATACCCAATATTTGGTGCGCGTCAATGGCGGACTCGATGCCCAGATCGAGTACAGTTTTGATTGCCGCCTCTATCTGAGGCCACATGACCTGGTTGGATTCGCGAAGGACATGGCCAATGAGCCGTCCCATATACCTAAACCGAAGGAAGGTAGCCTAATGTTAGCGTTATCAGGGCGAGGCTTCACAAGATCGGGAAGCACAAAGCGATGCTTACTTCGTAGAACCTGACCCCCTCGTCACGCCCAAGTCATAGACTAAAAGATTTAGCATCTTAACAAGCCTATTAATCACAAGAGCATTCCTCTCAGTGAGCTCCACGACAGTCAAGTAAAACAGGCAATGAACAATGTTCTGTGAACACCTGTCAGTGGTAATATAGCTGGTAGCCTATTAGGCAGGCAGGGAAGGATCCGCAGACGGTTCACGGAAGTGAAGTAGCACACGTGACGGCAGGCAACGCACCCCAATATATCCCTCTCCATGTGGGTTCACATGGTCACGGAATGTAGGATCTGACCTGGCCAAGACCCTAAGCTGGCTCTCAGCTTCTTCCCAGGTAACATCACCCCAAACGCACCTCCACATTGTGGCGAAGCCATGCGAGGTTCTCTTCACCACCCTCTCAACTATGAGGCCCTGCTTCAAGGAGAACTTTCCCGCCTCAGCCCACATTGAGACCGCAAAAGGCACGCCGAAGGACGACAAGGCAACGCGTAGCTCGAGTCGATGGCTCCTGGCTGTGCACCGGGCGTAGTCGCAGCTGCCGAAGATTCCAGAAAGCGGCGAGTACCGGAGATACCAGTAGCTGCCCCGGAAGCTCGCTGTGTTGTGGCATGAGCAGTGGCACTTCCGTACCAAGCAGTCTCGTACCTGAGGGCGAAGTATTCGCGTTCTGGGCGCCTTCTCCAGGCTCAGCGCTTTTGCCTGCGTAATGGGAGCCGAGCAGTTGGCGCCATCGTCGGTCTCGAGGCTGGAGTCGGGGTTTTGCTGGGAGGCCGAATCTTCGGAAACAGACGATTGTGTCTCGGTTTGGTCAGTTGCTGCGCTTATTGTGTCCTGGAGGACAGGTCCGAGGGTGGCGCTCATCAACTGGACGGCGCTTATCCGCATAACCTCCAGTCTTTCCTCGGGGTTAGCTACCGGTTTTATTGTTTGAAAGAGATGCATGTCTGTCGCGAGGTACAGCAACATGCCCGACATCCATCCAAAAGCGGGGTGGAGAAGGAACACAACATCATTACACACCTCATAATGTCCAGCTTCAAGCCGTTCACCTCGGTCCTCAGCTCCTCGAACTCCACCTTCCACTCCTTGGAGTGGAGAAAACGCTGCACCCTACTTGCTAACATCTGCCTCCTCGCCGCCATTGTGCTGGTGCTTTCCGTGGAGGAGGCGGGCGGCGGCGGCGGCGGCGGCGGGATGATGAAAGCGAGCTTGCCCAGGCCGGCGCAGATCTTGAGACACCGGGTGCGGCAGAGACCCAGCATGACGGGTCCCGTCTGCAAGTCGGCGATGTGGGCACCGCCCAGGGCGTCGACCCCCGCGAGCTGCTGGGAGATGACGTCGAGGTCGGCGAGGAGCATTTGGACCTTGTCGCGCACCTCGGCCACGTTCTTGCACCGCCTGCGCACCCTGACGACTCCATCGGCGAGCTGGACCGCCAAAGACGCGAGGCTTGCGCCACCGGTGACGATCGCAAAAATCTCGGCCATGATGCTTGTTGGAGTGTCTTGGATGTTTAGAGGGAGGGACAAGGGATGATGCCACGTGAGGACTCCATGGCCAATGGCGAAAAACCGAGCGAGAGCCCTGGTGACGAAGGGAAGCTGAATGGAAGGAGAGGGGAGGGAGTTGAGGCGAGATTGGAAGCTAAAAGTGATGAGGATAGGAGGGAAAGGTTAAGGAAGATGAAGTGGGGTAGGTTGAGGGCAGGAGGGCCAGGAGCCGTTGTGCAGGGGGAAAAAATGCCTCAGGGCCGGATCGATAGAAACGCTTGGAGCCAGGTTGCAGGAACTCGGATTAGCGGTCTGCCGTGCTGGAGGCACAGGCGACGCCGTTCACCAAGTTGAGGGGGCCACGGATTCAGCTGCAGTCGCCGTCACACAGCAGATGTAGGCAAAGTCAAAGGCGCACTTGCGGGTCCGACGATAAGCCAATGATGAACAGCACATTTGGAACATGGTAGGGAGCTAGCTAATTTCGAATATTGTTCGAGGGCAGCCTGCAGGAAGGCCTCACCAATGGCGAGCTGACACGAGGTGCTCAGACTTCCCCCATATTTGCAGGGCACGTTTTCCTCGAGGCAGACTGCGGACAAGCAAGGAGAGACGCACGCAAGTCGGGCGAGAACCCCGCACGCAGCACAACGGACGTGGAGGCGCGACCGTCTTTCCGAGGGGAAAATCAACTTCGCCGTATCTGTCAATATCGGCACGGATTTCCCTTGCCAGATAGTGGGCTTGTTTTCCCAGCGCACCAGGCGACGCTCGGCTTGTCGAGGCGAATTTGATGATCCAAGGGGTAGGTAAGGCTGCCATCAATCGGGATCCGAGAGAACTGAAAGGGCCCTAGGGACAAAATGATGGGAAACTCATGTGAACCAATTAATGTGGACCGATTGATTTGAACCGTGCGCCAGTTGGGAGCGATTGCTGTGAGCGGTGGCTGGAGCATCACCTGATTTAGACGCGTGTGATCCGATCTGGTTTTTGTCACTATGGAGTTCTGAAACAGGAAACGAGGGGCAGAACAGAGACGCAATGGATGCTTGACCATCCACGAAATACGGTGCCTCCTGCAGTCTGACAAATGTCGCTTGTACAATCTAGGTACCTAGATAGGTAGGTAGGTAGGTACCTAGGTAGTTTATAGGTACATCCAGGTGATGTAAACACAATTAAAAGGAGCATGGCTCATCGTCCCACCAATACCAAATGTATTACTTATTTGCACACTCGAGCTGCTGACAGCTGCTAGTATTTACTTAGTAGTCGGCATCCACCCCCTGCCCGCTTCCGATGCACAGCAGAAACGCAGACAGGGGTACCCTTGCCCTGCTGTCCGTTCGCCATCAACTCAATCACTCCGGATCTTCCTGTCCTTAGCCGGGCCAGGCGGGTTCTTCCGCTGCTGCTGGCCGTTGAAGTCGAGCGTGACGAGCAGGTCGCCCTGGGCGTTGAAGAGGGGGTCTTTGAGGAAGAGGTGGCCGCCCCCCAGCAGGACGAAGACCTGCGGCCCCGAGAGCTCATCATTGATCTGGGCGACGGCGGCCTGGAGCCTCGTCTCGTCCTTGAGCGACTTCGCGATGTCGTTGGCGATGGGCTCGAGGAAGTTCTGGCCGAAGAGGCCGCCCTCCTTGTCCGTGATCTTGACCTTGACGTCCAGGTCCGCCGGCATCCCCATCTCGAGGCGGCCTTCGAGGACGCTCTGCATGGTGAGATCGATGGCAAGGGTGCGGGTGATGGTCGCTCTGTGGTTTAAGGGTTTCATTTTTGTCAGAGATTTTTTTTTTCTTTTTTTTTTTTAACGCCCGCCTCCTTCGCTGCGCTGCGTCAAAACCGTCGTGCAGCCGGTAGTACTAACCTGGTCGTTTGGGTCCCGATCGTCCGGTGCGCAGCCTCGAGACGGTGGGTGTTGGTGTGCTGCAGCTGTATGCGGTTCGACCTCCGAGGGACAAACATGGTGTTTACCGTGGAAACGGCGTGAGTGACCGTGAATCTGCCGGACCCGTCGACCTGCTTGCTGGCCGACTTGGAGTTGTTGCTGACGAACATCCAGCTCAGTCCAGTCTCGCCGGGCGCTATCAGGGGCAGCCAATTGTAGAAGCTGGCGGGGTGGGTGCCGTTGCCCCAGCTGAACTCAAACCCGAAGCTCAGCCAGCCTTTGTGCCAGACCCGGGGCTCGAGGGCCTCGAGGTAGGAGGCGGCGTTGAACTCGGCGAGCTTGGGCACGACGAACTGACGAAGGAAGAGCTGGTTGGAGATGGCCATGGAGCCGAGGGTACTGTCGGCGCCGCTGAGCGTCGGGTTCGCCCAGTTGCCGGTCCAAGGCAGCAGCGAGCTCTCAGGGAAGGCCGTCTTGTTCGTCATGCAGAGGATCTGCAGCATGTTGCTTTCGCCGAGCTTGCCGGCCGACGTTGTCGGGGCTGAGGCCGCCGAAGGGGCATATGGGTAGCTTTGAAACTGCACGGCGGTGGGCGGGAAGGTTCCCAGGTACTGGGCGGTGTTTGAGGTGCCCACGACGACGTACCCGAGCACGTGGTGGTCCTGCCCTTCGCGAAAGCCCTCCATGCGTTCTGGACCTTCTTGAGGCTGCCCCCCAAACTTGGCCGGAACGTTGTCGACCTTGGTGTAGCGCTTGTCCGAGCTCACCTGGGCGTTGGCCAGATCGAAGAACAGCTTGGTGATCCGGTAGGCGTTGTCGGCCGCGCCGGCGGGGATCTCGAGGTTCGCTTTGGCCTCCCTCCACTCGTCCGAGTCCGGAGTCAAAAGCGTGGTGGTGATGGGGCAGACCAGCCCCACGTCCACCCGGCCGTATCGAACGTCATAGTTTCCCTGGACCGACCCACCAGTCAGTGATCTACCGCCTACTAACCCTCCACAGGCAGGCCATAGCATCACCGGAAATTTGAATGCGGATTATTAAAAACTCACCCGGTGTCGTCGTGCTTGAGCGTGCACGTGTGGGGACCGGGCACCATAACGCCGTCGGAAAAACGGGTCAGGAAGAAGCCGCGCTGGGTCCCAGGGATCGTCGACTGCTGCGTCTCGACGTCGATGACGACCATGCACGGGTCGAGGGTGGCCGAGATGTCGTAGCCCGCCACGCCGTCGGCCAGGGCGACGTCCCAGCGAGCGAAGTCAAAGCCGTAGGCGACGCTCAGCCCCTTGTTTATGAGCCACTGGAACCAGGTGGTGATCTAGATGCGCGTGTGTGCTTGGTAATTAATAAGCCGTTGGCCACTGGGCAGGTCGGGGAGAGGCTACGTGCGATGACGGGACGGCGAGGATGGTGTGGGCACGCGAGCATGATGTCAAAGCGCCCGCCGTTCTTTGAGGCCATCGATGTGCTGTATCGGCTGTCGTCGGCAGCGGCGGCGGCAGCGGCAGCGGCGATGGCAGCAGCGGCAGCGATTGCGGCGGCTTTCGCCGCAGCCACCGTGGCACCCATCGTGGCCGGAGCCATCCTTGCCTTTGGCCGCGGAGAGCCTAGCCAAAAGTTGGGCGCGGAGGTTTTTCTTCACATCCGGCAAGGCTTCGATGATCTGGACTCGGTCGTCCTCGTCATCTGGGGATGCGGGGCTGGTGAGGAACTCGGCCAGAAAGGGCGAGTCCAGGTCCGGGGCCACCGAAAACTCGCACGAGGCGATACCGTCCTCTCCGCGCCGGGGCGCCGAGGCGGTTACAACAAAGACCTTAGAAGCCATGGCGACGCCGGGGAAAGGGGCGAGTGGAGTGCGACTGGTTACTGGCAAGGAGGAATGGTGGTAGGACCTCGGTGGCAGGCGGCGTGCGGATGGATATTTGCGAGCGAGAATGTGGTGGAACGAGCAAGCGAAGTAAGCTAGAAAGGTGCCTCGGTACCTAGGTAGGAGGTAGGTAGGTAGGTAGGTAGGTAGGTAGGTAGGTAGGTAGGTAGGTAGGTAGGTAGGTAGGTAGGTAGGTAGGTAATAACGAGCTTGGTGAAAGGAGGGCGGCAAGCGGTAAGGTCACAAAGGTGGCAATTGATAACTGTAGTGAGTGGATGAGACGGGGCTTAATATACTAGTACCACTAACCTACCTGCAGACAACCAGTTAGCCTCTCGTTTCCTTCAGGCTTTGGACGCAGGGTTTTTTTATTTGTGCATGCGGGCGAACTGCCTGTAAGTGACTTGGTACCCGGGAGTGACGGCTATCGCTAGGTCGGTGCCTTGCCTACCTACCCACCTACGTACCTAGGTAGGTACTTGATGTGCAGTAAATGTTACCAGAAGCTTAGCGACCCGTCGAGTTCGTCGCGCCCGACACTGCTTGGACTCCAGGGATACCGCCCAAAAGCCGAGTATGCCAGAAATGCGGAGGTGGCGTCTGGCCCACTTAGGCCGATTTCCGGACTCTTCGCCGGGCCAAGCGCTGAGAAGAACGATAGTTTCAATGTCCAAGACTTTTCAGCTTCCTCGCCATGGACGGGCGACCAGACTCCGGCGCAACCTGTATTGGACCGGTATTAAGTTGCAAGGAACATCGGCGTGGTCGGGACGGCGTTTGCATCGTCCATCAGCGTGGCCAGCTGCCTTCTTCGGTGGACACGGGCGGGGTCGCCAAGGAAAACTTCTGACGGCCAAGTGTATCTCAGCTGTCAGCTTTTCAATGGTATGCCGACCCCGCTCTCCATGTAGGGCTGAAAGATGGAGCCAGACGGTTCTTTCATCCCTCATGCACCCCAAGCTAACACATGTGCCAACGGCTGTCGGCATACCGTTGGACCCTGCATACGCATTTATCGAGTGCGCCAGCTGTGCCAGATCGATCGCCTGCCGTGCTGCGTGGGATTCGATACCCAGTTCATCTAGAAACGGCGGCGCACGACCTCACCAGCGGCACGCCAAGGTGCCGTTGCTAAGCGCGCAGCCCAAGAGGGAAACCCAAGAGTCAACTAGTGACTCTACTCCAACACTCTCGACATCTAGCGCTGGACAGACGGCAGTCGGTCGCAAACGCTCGAGGCCTCTATGCTCCGTGCCCTCTGTGACCAAAACTACTGCCGGCTTCGGCCCACAGCGGCGAGATAGCGAGGCAGTGCCCCGCGACGGTCGTGACGCCTCACGCTCAACTGCTGTCCGGGCTGGCCGACGGATACAGAAGCAGCGTGCAGAGCAGAGAAAGCAGGGAAGTTGTTATAAAGGGTACCACCGATCTCCACCCGTTCCCCTCTACAATAAAGATGGCGAAACCAAATACAGTTCGACCCGCGTCCTATCCTACGAAACCCGCAGACGTCCCAGGCACCTCCTCGGAAGTCGACAACAAGATCAGTACCTACATAGTTTGACAGCATCCTTTCCGCCTATTCGGCACCTGCTCCAGCTCCTCACCCCCTGACTCTCCTCCTCGCCCCCTAACTCTCCTCCTCGCCCGCCCTTTCGCGTGTCCCACTCGACATGGCTACGGTGAAGATGGACTCGGAGCTGATGGATCAGCTCGTGGCGGCCGTGGCGGTCCCGCATTCGAGCAACTTCGTCACCGTCGTCGATGAGAACGGCGGCCCCATCTTGCTAAGTCTCAGCAGCAACGGCGTCCTGTGCGCGTTCAAGGAGAGCCTTAGCGGCGGGCGCGTCATGCTGAACCTCAGCGACGCGTTCGGCATCAGCGGCATGGAGGTCGTGACCTTCGAGGCCGTCCAGGACGCCAGAGACAAGCAGATCTACTACTGCTTCGCGTACGTGAACCCCCAGCCCGTCGACGGCAAGGCCACGGGCACGGGCACGGCCACAGGCACAACCTTGATCGTCTGTCGCCCCTTTGGCCCTACCACGCTCGACCTCGACGCTCCCGCGCTGGATCTTCGCCACCTCGTCGTCCCCGAGACTGGGAGCGCCCCGAGGCGCGTGGACAAAATCTTCATGGTACGCCCTTCCCCCGCGGCCAACAGCCAATCAGGAGTTCTTCTCCCTGCCGCCTCCCCGCGCCGCGACTACTAACATCCCGTGTTAACCCACTTTCGGTGTCGCGATCCAGAGCGCCAAGCATCGCCTGCAGTCGTACCCGACCGTCGTGGTCAGCTATGTGTCCCTGGACGGCCTCTTTTCGTCCCAGGACCTGGCCAGGGTGTCGATGCAAGCTTCGCTGTCCGGCTGGACTCTCAAGCTCGACGTCGAGCTGCCGAGAACGCCGCCCAGGTTGTCGACTTCTGCGCCGCATCGCTGCCCATAGGCAGTGGGTACTTTACTCCCTATGTCATCCAGGGTACGTTCGGCTCTCCCGCCTTGTTTTTTCTTTTTGTTTTGTTGTCCATCGCAGGCTCGCGCGCACTCGCCGTTAATATGGCAATATTAATAATCCTATGCCCCTTAATCGTCTCAGGCCAGAGCCAGTTGCTCTTCTCTACGGATCCAGCGGCCCGGACCCAGTTCAAGGTGGCGCTCAAGGCCCCGGCCGGCGCCAGGTGTCTCGCCACGGTTCAGCAAGCCAACGGCTTCACCGGCCTCCTATGCGGAGGCCAGGGGGTGTACTTCTGGAACGAGAACGAAGCCCAGACCCGCAACAGCCTGGGCCGGCTCGTGTCGGGCGACGTCGCCTTTGCCGGCGTGGACTAGCTGTTCGTGGTCTAGTCGCCCAAGATGGTCTCCATCTTCGCCTCAACCCAGGACACCTCGGTCAGCTACGCGACCACGACGAGCCTAAACTTCACGCAGCCGCTCGAGGCCATCCCGCTGCTGGAGGGCGTGACGGGCGGTAACTTCTCGCCCTTCGTCTCCGCCGACGGGGCCATGCAGCAGCTCATCGTCAGCAAGCAGGACCACTCGCTCACGCTGCTCCAGCAGGACCTCACCTCAGGGCAGTAGCGGCGGCAGCCCTTCTACATCCCCGACCTCAACGAGAACATGCAGTTCGACGGCTTCATGACGCACATGGCCATCACCACCGACGACGGCTCGCCGGCGAGCCTCGCCACCGTCCTGCTCCAGTGCCCGGACGGGTGGACCGAGATCGTGGCCAACGGCCGCTCCATCACTGCGGGGCCCGAAGGCACACCCGTTGTGCTCGACGGCCAGGGCGCCCTGACGCTCGTCATCCCCACCGAGGACGGCTCCTGCCCCGGGTTCGAGCTGACGGACGTCCCCGGCCAGCCGCCCGTGATCCACGGCGTTCACCTTATCGACCCGATGGACAAAGTCCACGAGAAGATGGAGAAGCTGGGCGAGAAGGGTGCTCTGCGCGACGCCAAGCTCCAGGACGGCACGCCGCTCGTGACCGGCGTGAGCGACGGCGACGTCGAAGAAGCACGCAAGGCCATCGTGGCCATGAACGAGTCGCGCAAGGAGCAGAAAGCGCAGCGGGCCGCCATGCGCGCTGCGGGCCGCGCACCTGCCGCATACCGGGCCATCGACGGGGCGGAAAGCCTCAGGCCCGGCGTCCAGAGGACTCTGGCCGACCTGGGCCCCGTCATCTGCGGTAACGCGATGCTCGCACGAATGGCGCCCACGAAGAGGGTGTCGAGCAAGTCTTGGGTAAGTGCCTCCTCACCCGCCAACGCCGTTCTTCCTTTACGCACCCCTGACCCGCCGCCCCGTCCGTTTTCTCTTCCCTCTTCGCTCTTCGCGCTTCGCGGTACGCTGACCGGTTGGTGAACCCGCAGGCCTGGTGGGAGCGCGTGAAGAACGCCTTCAAAAAGGGCGCGATCTGGTTCATCTCCGAAGTCGAAGACGGGCTCGAGCTGCTGGTGCAGATCGCGGACGAGTTCATCAGCTTCGCCGTGCGCACGCTGGAGGAGATCGGCAAGGCGCTCGCCTTCGTGTTCGACAAGATCCTGGGCGCTCTGAAGAAGTTCATTGAGTTCCTCAAGCTGCCCTTCGACTTCGGCGCGATCCTGCGCATAAAGGACGAGCTCAAGGGCGCCGTCAACGGCCTCCTAGCGGTGACGCCGGCCGTCATGAGCATCCTGAAGGCGAACGCGGCCGGCTTCCTGACCGGCGTCAAGAGCGACATCAAGCAGGCCATGGGCCTTCCGGAGCTGGACGAGATCAAGGGTGCCAAGGAGGGCCAGAACGACCCGATAGCGGGGGAGAGCAACGCGCTCAACAGTAACTCGGCCACGCAGTACAGCAACTACCAGGTGCGTCCACCCCCCGCGCAGTTGCCTTTTTGCTCACTCGCTCGCTCAGTCTCACTAACCTTCTTCCCCTATTCCCGCATTCCCCCTCATCCCAGCTCGAGCACGGTGGCGCCGCCTCGCACGCCACAGCCCCTGACGAGGCCGCTGCTCGGAGTATAGAGGGGCTCAGATCCCGCGTGCGGGCCGCCCGGGAAGCCCGCTCGATGCCCGGTGCTGAAGCCAAGTCGGCTGCCTCCGACATCGGCGAGATCCTCAAGCCGCTGCTGGACGGCAGCGTGTCCGGCTCCACGTTCAAAGAGTGGTGTCCACGATCCTGGACGCGGTGGTCAATCTGCTGATCGGGGGTATCTCCATCGGCGCCGACGCGGCCACGGCGGCGATGGGGGCGCTGCAGCAGGCCCTCAACGCCAAGATCAACATCCCCATCTTCTCGGCGCTGTACCGCCAACTCAACCACAGCGACCTGACCATCCTCGACGCCACCTGCCTTATCGTCGCCTTCCCCGTGCACATCATCACGGCGGTGCTGCCGGGTGGGGAGTTCAGCCTCGAGGGTCTGAGCCTGGCCAGCCTGGTCCCCCGGGACCCGTTCGCCCCTGCGAGGGCGGTGGCGGCGGTGCGCGGGGCGCCGCTCAGCGAGGACGAGCTCAGGCGCCGGAGGAAGGCCGGATACGGGTTCGGGAAGGCCCTCTTCGGCCTCCGTCTAATTCGCATCTTCACCACCGGGTTCCTAATGTCCCGCACGATCACGAAGCCGAACGTTCCGGACCGCCCGGCGGCAGCAGGCGAGAAGAGCGTCGAGGACGAGCACGAGCCGCCGTCGTCGCTGCTCACGGCGGACCAGGAGCGGCAGCTGCGCAAGTTCGGCGCCCCGCACCCGCTGCACCACTCCCCCACGCTCGCCGGCGGACGGAAGGCCAGGGCCGCCGGCGTCGCCGGCGTCGACGACGCGGCGCGCGCCGTCTCGTTCGAGTGGCCCAGCTGGGACGTCATCGACAACTTCGTCGGCATCCTCGACGGCGCGCTCGCCGTCGCGAAGTCGCCCTCTCCCTGCCGCTCGACCCGACGGACGCGCAGATCAACCGGCAAGCGGCGCTCTGGGCCGACGGCGCCTTCGGCGAGTTCTGCGGCATGGCCATGGACGCGAACGACACCAGCTTCGCCCTCATCGTCGCCAACGCCATCGTCGTGTGGGGGATGGAGCTGGGCATCAACGGGAACACGCTGCCCCCGGAGCGCTAGCTCAGCAGGCTGCGGATGTGGCAGGCGACCATCGATATGGTGGGCGGGCTCAGCGGCTTCTTCGCGGGGGAGTTCAAGAACCCATTCTTCGCTGTCGTGTCGGTCCTCTGCCAGGCCGCCTCGATCGGGTTCCTATTGGGCATCACCCTGGAGGAGCAGGACAAGAACTCGTGGAACTGGATACGGCCTTAGACACGATAGGTCGCGGAGAAGGTTTCGGGTTGACGGCTCCGAGGACCATTTTGGTGGTACTGAGATCTCGTTGACAGGGACTTGTAGTTGAGGTCAGGACAGCGTCGTAAAAACACCAGTAACATCGTCTTTGATACAAGCCCTCCCATGTAGGAGGATCCCCTTCGCTTCTTTCCACATCTACACGACCCCGCTTGTATCTCGAAATCTTTATAGCTACGTGTTCTCGTCGGGACTCGACATAATAGGTACCTATGTTAAGGAACCCGCCCGTCTGGCCCTGTGATGCATTGGCTCCAGAGCCGGGACAAGGCACGCCGATACCTAGCCTACTACGCCCCTTCGCTTACTCCCAACAGTCAGCCCTCCATCTCCTCCCTCCGCGTCGGGCTGCGCTACTCGCAATGGTGCTCCGCCCAGGTTAGGAGGATGACCGTGGCCGATTAACAGCAGAAGTCGAAAGCCGGCGGTGGCGCGAAGAGGCGGGGAGAGGGCATAGTCCCGATCCGAGCCCCATGGTGATGTTTAGGACGGTTAAGATGGATAGCGACACCGCGGCAGGGAACTCTAGCGCGGAGATCTGTCGCTGCTAGTGCTAGGGGAGGGATGACCCGGTACTAGTAGTATTAATTACAGCTGAAGAAATCATTCCATGCTGCAGTTCAAGCCCAGCTCCGAGCTTAATATTACATCTCGGGCGGAGACCACAAGTGCAAGTTCTCAACTCAAATCCCGGCCTCAATCTGTAGGCCGCTCAATATCCGCCGGTGACTTTTTTTTCCCCCTTTCTCCCCCTTTTTTCCCTTTTTTTGTTTTGTTCCCCTTTCATCTCCTTTTTTTCCTCTCAGCGATCCGTTCTTCGCGGGCTAGTTTACCTGGACAGCGAGGGCATAACTTCGAGCCAACGAGAGCGGGGCCTCGATTCCGTCGAACCAAGCGCGGAACGACGCCGGGGTTGGCGGTAAAAAAGAGGCGCGAGCAGATGGGATTGAGAAACGAAAGGAAGAAAGGAAGAAAGGAAAGAGGGGACGTGAGAAACTTAGGGAAGTGTAAGTACCTGCTTAGGTACTTAAGCTCGCTCTCTTGTCCTCTTCCATTCCTCGTCGCCTCTTCCCGGCTGCTCCGGCTGCACCGGCTGGTAATTCCGCGCTGGGCGAAAGCAGCATGCAAAGAAGGGTGTGCTGATTCTCAGACCTCGAACCCCACGAAACCGGGTGTCTGGCTGCGTCCCTTCACCTAAGGCTCCTGCGCAGCCCGAGACCCCTCGACACACTTAAAAGGGTGAAACGAGAGCGGTTTTCCGGAGTCGAGGTCTCCGCCCTCACTTACCTGGTACGTCCCATGCTTCTCCGTCCCTTAGACGAGGCCGCGGGTCTAGTTGCTTAGAGTGTCATAGGAGTGTTCCCCTCCCAGGCAGGCCATACGGCACGACTTAGACTAGAAATACTACTATTGGTTCATAGTAGGTACCTGTTCACGTGGCAGCTGTTGCCTCAGTCCTAAAGTATCAACTTCCAAGGCATCTACCTACCAAGCAGCCTTTATAAGGTCGCTCTCCCCACCAACGCACAGATAGCTTTCCTTTGGAAGAGAGACACAAGAATTCAGTAGTACTTTGCACGCGTGCCTATTCCTTTCCCCATTGGCCTCCCGACAACTACCAACTAGTATATGAAAGGTTAAGGGAGCACTGTTTCTATTCAAATCTAACCTATCTATTCTCCTCCACCTAGTCCCCTCGTTTCCTCCTCTTCAAGTCCGCACGCTTCAGCTAAATCCCCATTTCCAGTTGCTTCCCCCTCGCCTCTCTTCGTCTTTTTCGTTCACGCAGCCCGAAGTCCCCTTCCCCTCCCTTTCGTTTACACGGCCCGAGCCCTAAGTCAGAGCCCGAGTCGGATCCGCCGCCGCCACTGCCTTCCGCTGTGGCCGCGACAAGCCTATCGTAAAACCGCCCATACCTCGCCCTATCTCTCGACCGCGCGAAGCACTCTAGCGCCGTGTATCCCCTGAAGTCACGGGGTCCGACCAGGTCGGCTCCGGGGACCTGACCTCGCGTGAGGAGCTTGTCCAGCACTGCGATGGCGTCGTCCTGGCGGACAAGGCCCCCTCGTGCCGAGCAGCAAAGCTGGTGGAGGGGTGTGATGCCCCCGGGCCCGAGCGCCTCGGGCCCCCTGGCTGGGGCGCCGTGCTCGAGCAGCGCATCCACGACCGAGACCATGAATTTGCGGTTGTACTGCAGAGCCAGTAGGAGCGGCGTGAGGCCCTGGCCGTCGCGGCCCAAGGGGCTCGCTCCCGCCTCGAGGAGACATCTTACATCCCCGTCCGTCAGCCAAGCTGCGGCAAGGTGGACGGTGGTGCAGCCAGCCAGCTTGACCAGCTCATGGTTGCGCTCGTCGTAGTAGTCGATGTGGTCGCCGTTGCCAGCCTCCGCCCCCTCCACGTTAGGGGGCCCCGGCCGCTCCGCTCCATCGCTGCCGCCGCTGTCGTCCAGCTCGTCCACCTCGGCGTGCAGCAGCTTCTCCCCGCCGCCGTACCGCAGCAAAACCTCGATGGCGTTCTGCATACTATTACGGGAGCTGCAGGCGTACTGGAAAGCGTAGAAGTGCAACGCCGTCATACCGTAGCGCCGAGACCGCCAGACCACAGCCATTCTTTGGAGCGGATCCGCGCCCTTCTCGAACAGCATCTCGTACGCCCGCATGTCCATGCCGTCCCAATCATTCCCGCCGTAGCCGGCGAGGAGCCAGAAGAGCGGTGTGCCGCCGTCCGCGTCCACCGCGCTCGGATCCGCGTCGTGCCGCAGCAGGGCCTCGGCTGAGCCAGGCAGCCGGTGTGCCAAGTGGACGTGCAGCGGGGTCCTGCCGGATGAATCGCGGGCGTCGATGAGGTCTCTGATGTCCTGTTGAGGGTGACGCTCCATCCACGCCCTTATGATAAAGTGTACGTTATGGGGGAACTCGGCGTCCACTTCCACAATGTGCAACGGTGTGGAATCCTTATCGCCCATCCGCATTCCTGCCTTCAGGTTTAGGATGGCCCCATGCTCCGCGACGAGCTTGATGATACTGCCGTCGTAGTGCTCGGCAATCAACCTCTCGTAGTCGTCATCGTCACTACCCACTAGGCCGTTGTTGTCGTTGCTGTCATCGCCGCCACCACCGCCGTCCTCTGCTCGCCGACTCTGCCGCCGCCGCCGCCGCCGTTGGATCAGCCGAGCTTGCCGCGCCGACCAGGCCGCGTCCAGCGTCGGGTACAATCCCTTGCACTTCGCGGCCAACCAATGCACCAGCGCCCGGCCGTCGGGTCCGAGGCGGTTTGGGTCGGCACCGCCTCGGAGTAGTGCCGACAACGTCCCCTTTGCCTTCTTGCGGATAGTTAGAATCTTGGAGGCGAAGACCGCCGGGAGCGTGAAGCAGACCTCGACGTGCGGATCTGCCCCATGCGCCAGCAGGAGCTCGGCCATGCCGGCATGGGTCGCGCCGACGGCACAGATGAGCGGCGTCGCGCCGCCGCAAGGAAGCCGGTGATTCGCCGACCAGCCCTGCTCCAGAAGATAACGGACGGTGTTGAACCACTGGGTGCACCTTTCTGCACCCATGAGGAACTAGTTGCCTCAGTCATCAAGGCATCCACCTCCAACAGACCTCAGGTCACGTGGCCCCTCAGGAGTCGCCTACAAAAGCACTCCCTCCGGCCCACGCGTAGACTAGCTTTTTCTCTTCCTCGTACATCATCAGAATCAACAGATTGGTTTACCACACGCGTGTCTTTTCCAATTGGAACCCTGGCCTTCCAACAGACGGCCTCCAGCGATCCGCCTTTCACAGCCCAGTGGACAAGCTCAGGCTCTTCGTGTGAGTTTACGGTGCCATCGCCGCCGTACATGTGCTGGAGCCCCTGGACGTGGCCCGCCCAGGTGAGGAGGGAGGAAGCCGATCGGAGGGTGATGTAGTCACCATGCCACCTTAGCGACGCGTGGTACTTGTGTAGCGTGATGTGGAACCAGGGCGCCTCAATGGGTGGCTTGTCCGAGACCAGCTTGAGGTATCTTTCGAATGGTGCTACGTTGATTTCGCTACTAGCAAAGACCCGCTCCGCCGCCGCCGCCTTTGCTGCCGTCACTCCGGTACCATCGCCGCCGCCGTGGTCGAAAACCTGGGCTAGGCGGATGTGGTGCAGCCAGGACTCGCACACGTAGACCAAAAAGTCGTACCTCTCGAGCTTCTCCGCCGCCTCTGCCCTCGCTGCAGCCCCCAAGGTCGCCGGGTTGTCGAACCGCGAGGAGTCTTCGTCATCGTCGCTAGAGCGCCCAATCCTTAGGGGCGGGTAGAGCGTCCTTATCCACGTCATATCATCACTGCGGCGGACCGCAGAGGTAGTATGCTGGAACAGGTACTCGATGCAGCACTCAGCCATCAAGGCGTTGGCCTTCGGGGTGGTGGTGGCCATTCCCCCAGCCATGTGGTGTTGCCTGCCGGAGGACGGCGCCGCCGCCCCTGGACTCGTGTTTTCGCCGCGGTGATCGTAGTCGTCGCTGTACGCCTGCTCACCACCCCCCAGGAGGAAATCGGAGACAGTGGCGTGCAGGAATACCACCGTTCCTTCGAAGACGCTGAGGAGGCAGCCGCAGTGAGCCTTGATCCAGCGGGCGAACGCGCGGTCGGCCCTTTCCTTCTCGTCACGTGAGTCTTTTATTTTCCTCTTCTCGAAACCTGCTACACCCGCTGCTGCTGCTTTCTCGTCCTGTAGTATAAGGGTCTAATTTAGTGCCGTCCTTGCCTCTCGCAGCGTGAGTGGCTGCGTCGCTACGAGGGCTAGCCTTAGCAGCGTCTGGACCTTCTCTTGCTCACGCGCGGGCACCCTCTTCAGCAGCTCCCGGTATGCCTTAACAACGCTGTCGGGAAGCCGCGAGATGAAGTCTTCCCACTCCACCGGGTTCTCCCAGTCCATTAGGGCCACGTCCGCCAGCAGCTCCAGCACGAGATTTGCCCATATGTAGGTCCTCTGTCTCCTGTACTTCTTGACCAGCAGCCGCTTAATCTTCTGCCTCACCGTGTCTGTCAAACCCTCGAGTTCCGCAAGGTCGTCGACTCGGCTGCCCAGCACGTCAGCGATCTCGTCAGCGATCTCGCCCTGGATCATGTTGTCGTTGTCGTCCCGAGAGACGAAGACGGGGCACCGCGACGCGTGGCCTCGCCGGATTCCTCCTCCCCCTACTCCTTGCCGGAAGAGGCCGAGTATCCCCGAGGAGTCCGTGGTGGTGACGAGAAACCGCACCTTGATCTTGCGCCTGCTGGCGTTAGAGTCGTGCAGGAAGTCCATCATGGGATCCACCAGCTGCGCCTTCCGATCGTCCGGATTGCATTGGTCGAGGGCATCCAGAACACAGATCAGCAGGGGGGTGCTATCTTGGTCCTGCAGATCCCGGCCACCACCACCACCGCAACCACTCACATCTCCCGTCTCCATACTCCCCGGGGCCGACCTTGCCGCGAACGATTCTCTCTCGCATGCCTGCCGCAGCAGCATCCAAAGATGCTGGGCGTCTTGCAGCTGATTCACGCCACTGGTGGCGAGGCCCCTGCAGGCATCCACTGTCTCCAGACGTTGGTCCAGCAGCTGATACAGAAGGGCGCAGACGGCGTTGGATGCCTTCGTCATCCTCTCATCGAACTTGTCGAAGAAAAAGCCGGCAATAACGGCACCGGGGTGCCTCTCTGGGATCAGCGTACTTACCAGGTGCTTCGCCAGCACCGACTTGCCGCACCCGGGCTCGGCCGACAGCACGAGAAGGCCGTCCCCGTTCTTTGTCTGCCGACCGGAGATCCAGTCGTCGTACGCCAGGTTTCCGGCATCGTCCCTGGCATTGGCGAGCCACTTGCACGTTCCTTCCATCGGTTCTGGGATGTTCTTGTGCTTGGGATCGTACGGAACGGGGTTGAGTTTCCGAATGAGTTTCTTTCTGCTGGCGTCAGTAGACGGGGATTGGTATTGGTTATAGGTAACCGCTGAACAAGTGGAGAATGGTATTTGAAGTTAGAATAGTACTAGACTCAAAACATTGTTTGTAATGTGCAAATTGCGACGGCGCACCCAAAAGCTTGAAGCCGCCTGGTAGGATTTGACAGAGAATTGAAAACAGGAGGACTCGAAAATACAGTAGGGTCGCATCCCTCCAACGCAGCTTGGCCGCACGCCGGGGAGAGGTGGGAACTAGCACTACAAGTGCCTCATGCGCCGAGCCCCGGGGTTGAGCAGTAATGAAATCAAATCAGATCAAACCCCCTTCCCTCCCCTATCCCTTCCCACCTTCGTCCCTCTTCCTCAAGTCTCTCGCCCCCCTTCTCGTCACATCTATCAGGCTTAGTCAACAGTCTGTGTGGGATGTATGTTACGCACAGGTGGGGAGAAGAGGAAGGTAGTAGTACTAGTAAAACGGGAAGGATCTCGGATGGTGATCGTGGAGGACAATGTTAACAGTTACTCACCGCGCATATACTGGTTGGCTCCCGAGTTGAAGGTGACGGGCCCTTGGTTGTAGCTGCAATCATTGCCCGAGTTGTGGTAGGTGTAGGAGTTGGTTGGCTGATTATGTCCGCCAACGGTTGCAGTCGCCGATGTGATCGCGTCCGGCAGCTCGTACTCGTCCAGGAGCGCCTTGGCCACACACGCCGCGGTGGCGGCCGCGAAGTTCTGCCAGTCCTTGTTCTTGTGACTGTCAGCGTAGTCGCAGATCCCCTTGACCACGAGGCAGGGGACCGCTTTCGATGCCCCAGCCCCTTCCATCTCGAAGGCGATCACTTGGTGGTGATCGGCCAGCTTCTCGCGGTGCGGGCTCGACTTCATAACGATGTTGGCGCACGCAATCTCGCCCCTGAAGATCTGCGGAACGCTACCGTCGGGACGCTCACTCGTGCGGAGAAGACCCCTGGATTCACCACTGGATCCGTCCAGGTTGCACCCGACCTCGCTGCAGGTCATCATCGTGGCCACCCTGCAGAATCGACGCGGCGTCGCCCTGCAGTCATTGCAATCAACGTTGCGGTGGCGATGTTCGTGAGTTGTAGGGAAAGACCTGTCGGTATCCGCAGCAGGAAGGTTGTATTTGGCTACCCGGTTTTGGCGGTTGGCGTTTTCTTGCAACACACCCAGCGTCTCCCTCGCGGTCGCCTTCACCCGTGCCATCATCCCTTCACTCTTGAGGGAGTTGAGCAAGGAGAGAGCATCACCTCGAGGTAGGCTCAGGGCCTCATCGTCGCGATCGGAGTGTTCGTATTCGGCGGGGGGAAGCTTGTCGGTGTCGCGAGCAGGAGGGTTGTACCTAACTCCATGATTCGGGCGATGTGCGGCGCCCGGTGTGCCCAGGGCATCACCGCTCCTGGTCTTGAGGACCATTCCATCCGAGTACTGCCGCCCGCAGCCGTAGTTGACGATACCGGTGCCGATGACCACGTCGCCGAGGAAGGCATTGTCGTTGTTGATAGTCGAGAGGCCCCCGCAGACACCGACGACTAGGGCTAACCTGATGTGGGGGAAGCTCGACATCAAGTCGGCGCACCCCTTGGCGGCCGACTCCATGCCCACACTGGGAAGCGTCATGAGGACGACATCGTGCTTCCCTAGAAGGCCTGTAACGTACGTGTTCGTATCGTTTGCTGTACTCACGTAGGCAAGTCTGCCCCTGAATACCTACATATATTCAAGCTCCAGCGGGAATGTCTAGCCCCGGGGCTGAGCACGAATTTTACGGGGGGGTTGATAGATAGCCTGCCTGCCCTTGCTTTGGCAGTTGCAAAACGATACATGCAGATGCATGCCCAACATGCGCCAAGACGGGCAGCACTCTCGAATCATTGGCCCACGATCTTCACATTCCTCCCTGCCCCTCCTCCGGAAATAGAAGGAGATTCCATTGTGCACCGAGCTGAAAGACGTGAGCGGGTAAACCCGTTCCACAAGCTCGAAAGGGGTGTGTAGCACGAATGGGAAAAAATGCCAAAGGAGAGGGAAGCCCGAATTTGGCTCCAGTCAACCTGCAGGAATGCCACGCAATAATTAATGCGTCGAGGGACTCCAGGGCAGGCTGCCTGGGTGCGCTCTCAGAAATTCCCCTCCCCTGAAGAACCTGCAGGAGTGGCGCTGCCGCAGTGACGCCCGACTAGATAGGCACAAGTCGAAGTCGGGGTGCCAGGCAGCTTTGTCGGGCAAAAAGAGTCCGATTGGCCGGCATGAGAGATGCGTCCGCCGATTCGCAGGGCGCACACCATTCGATGCTTGGTAGCATCACCATTCTAGCTGCTGCGTAGGATGGAGTTCTTCGGGATAAGTGACTGCTGTCAGACAGACGGGCACCTGATGCAATTGGGCGATATTATTGATGATGGATGATTGCGGTCAAATTTATTGATTGTTCGGTTCTCCCTTTTTTCTTCGATCTCTGTTGTACCAAAAGTTGTGTCCAAGTCTTTTTCTTGTCTGGACTCTTCTGCACATACTGCTAGCTCGTGGGGCCTCATCGCGCCACCTCATTGAGTGCCTGATTCCTAACGTTTATGCCTTAGCTGTCTATCTGACAACTGCGCAGGAGTCGTGGCAGATGGCCTCCTCCACCCATGCTGGCGTATCCCCCCTGTCTCCCTCGTCGCATCGATTTCGGGTGCCTGACTGCTCCCCGATCCCTTTTGCTAATAATTCCCCAGGCGGCCAACCAGTCTCGGTCTGACGCAACTGAACCGCTTGCGAGTCAAGGCCATCACTACCGAGATGAGAGGCTTCGTCGGTTGCCCGGGCACTTTGGTGTACCGTGGCGGCTACATCGTGATCCACGAGAGGGAACGCTGGAGCACTTCAAACTTCTCGTCGGATTCAGTCTGAGGGAATGCTGTGACGCGTAGAATAGCCACGTACAGAGGAAGAAGAGCAATGTCTGTATTGTTGTGGTGCACACCTTTACCTACCTACCTGTCAAGATCGATAGCCTGATAACGTGAGGAACGGGAGGAAGCCAGCTCTAGTTTTGGAACGAGACTACTAAAGAGGGACTTGTCCTCTAGATCTAGCTAGAGAATGTGATGCTCAGAAGAGCTCTATATATACACGAGTAAAGAACTATAGAATCTTCTAGAACTGTATTACAAATAGTAAAGGCAGTTCTAGAAGAGACGAATTCTGACAAATGTGATAGAAGACGATAGAAGACAGTAGAAGCTGATAGAAGGCCATGTGGAATAGTGGAAGCGTATTGCCACAATAAGGTTCTCCATTCTTGACACTACCTACCTACCTACCTAGGTACGTAGAGGTAGGTAGGTACGTAGGTACCTATATATCTACAAGGCGATGATGAGACGAGCTCTTATACATCCACCGTCACGCGGGTGTACGCGTGACAATTTCGGACCGCGGGGCTACCTAGTGGAAAAGAAGGCTCAGGAGTCCCGTACCGCTCCCCTGCGGCTCGGTGTCAGGCGTCTCGCTCTTCAATATATTCTTCAATCGACCCCACTTCGTCGTTGTTGTGATGAGCTTGAGCAGGCCCTCCCTGTTGGGCGCGTTGGACTGTCCGATGAAGCTGGCCAAGGATGTAGGCGTTTGTGCATCGCTTCTGTCAGTTAGGAGAGGATTCCCAGAGGTGATGGGGATCACGTGCAGAGCCACGTGAGTGCCCAGACCTAGAGGATCCGTGAAGATCAGAGATTTCGGCCCAAGCAGGTCAGAGAGAGCTGGGAGAACACAGAAGAACAGACAGAGAAAAAACTACGAAAAATACACACCCATTGTGCTGCCCAATTGATTGAATACGGTGCCACCGTCTGTCTGACAGCTTCTGCCCCACAATGAGCTGAAGTGTCACGCGTGCAGGCACGTGATGATAGTGAGCGTGGGACCACGCTTAGTCACGCTCATTTTACCAGTCTCCTTTGTAATTAAATAGGTAGAGGTGCGCCCTTCCAGAAGGAGCGCACCTAGCTAACGCACAACGCTCTCTCTTTTCTTTGTACGTGGCTATTCTACGCGTCACATGAAGGCTCGCTCGAGATCCGGGATGCGTCCAGCCGCTTGGTGGTGGGCCAGCAGCTTCTCTGGCATGAAGGCCTGGGTGCTCATCAGCTTAGGGGAAGCTTCACCAACCAGTACTCGCCTCCACTTACTGTGGGGCTCCTGCGCGTCCACAATGTTCACTCTCCCGCCGTCTGGCCCNAACAGGGCCTGGGGACGGCTGATTAGGAAAAACGGTTGATTAGGAAAAATTCAGCAGTGACTTAATTTTACTAGCGTTTCACACCAAAATTGAAGTCACTACGGAATTGTGCATTTTTTTGATTGCCGCATAAGAGATCCCCGCTAATTGAACTATGACAACAAAAATCCATGGCCAAGGGGCCTAGCCCACCAACTCCCAGCAACTCTATTGAAGCTATTCCCAATCTACGGAATCTTCCACGTCTGAGCTGCCCTCGCTACCGGATACAACTTCTATGGCTTCAGGGCTCTTGGGAGCGTAGATAGAGTCGTTTTCTGAGTCTCCAGCTACTGTGGTACAGTCAGGTGCACTCGCTGCACCGCTGGTCTCGGCTTTGATGACCTCCTCTACCAGATCCCTATCGTATCGCCACGGAGTTGGTAGGAGGGGGGCTAGGAGAGGCTGCCAGTCGTACGGGATTGTTGGCTTACCACTTTGACCTCTGGAACGTAAGGCTTCTGCCCTGTTAGCCAATTCCTCAGCC
>PYST01000387.1:0-33435 GCA_003049485.1 Ophioceras dolichostomum | reverse complement strand
CTCCTCCCCTCCTCCCCCAATCACCACCCTCCCCGCCCCCCGTGACCTCCCTCCCGAAATCAAAAGCGGCTGCCATGTACCTCGTGACCGCCAAGGAAGGTAACCCGACCGCCCAGCGCGAGCTGGCCCTCTTCTACCTCGGCTCGCCCGAGCTGGTCGAGCGCGCCATCATGCCCCTGTCGAAACCCCGCGAGGTGTTCCTCCTGGGGCTGGGCGTGGGGTCTGGCGGCTCGGGCGGCGGCGGCGGGATCGGCGGCGGAGGACATCATCATGGGCACCACGGGCACGGCGCCGGCCACCACGGACCCGGGAATCATCATCTGCACGGCGGGGCGATGGCGGTGGCGCAGCCGACGAGCGCGAGGGATGATCCGGCGTTGATGGATCTTGCGGTGCATTGGATGAGGGCTGCTAGGGCGGGGGGGGACCCGGTGGCGAGGGACTTTGTGTTGCAGCATCCTGAGTATGGGAGGGGTTGAGTTGAGTGAGGGGTTGATGGGGTTGGTTTGATGGGTTTGAGACGGCGTGCCGTGAATGAAGGCGGAAAGGGGAAGGGAGAGAGAGGGGTTGAGAGAGAGGAGAGGAGGAGGATGAGGGTGGAGCTCGACTTGAGGAAAGGTTGTGATCATCGTCGAGGTCGAAAAGGAGTTTTTGCTTCCTAGGGTGGATCTTTGCTGTGCAATGGATCGTTTTTATTTATTCTTTCCCCCTCATATGTTTGTCATTTTGCGTCATCCTTTTTTGCCTTTACAGCATTGCGGTTCGGTCGTTGTCTTTTATCTTTCCTCATGTCACTTCTTCTCGCTTCGTCTCACGGTGCATTTAAATAGTAGGGAGGGAACAACAGTAGGGGGCTGTTGTCTGAATATTTGAATCGCGTTACAAATCTGCCACATGAATTCGTTCCTGTTTGTTAGATCAGTCGTCGCCGCCCCTGTTTGTCGTCTATCTCTCTGTGCTTCGTGGTCAGAGAGAAAAAGCGCTTCATGACTTCTGTTCCATCTGCCAGCTAGATGATGTTTAGCATGATATCCTTATGTCGAAGTGTTGATGTTGCGAAGGATATACCATTCGATTATGGATTGACTAAGGCAACTTCTTCATCTACGTCTCTTAAAGAACTGTGAAATTATATCTAACATTCATTGCCCTCTGACTGCAAGTTTTTGACATTCACGGGGTCGGAGATGGGATGAATGACCTCAACGTATGGTACAGACGAGGCTCTCCCAATGAGTTTGTAAGGATAGCCACAGGCTAGAATCTCTGGCTCTGGCTATATCCTCTTCCCAAACACAGAGACGGCGAATATTTCACCGTAATGAGCATTCCGTACAATGTTTACCCTATTCTACAGAGGATTTTTGTCTTCCGCTCTCCAGGTTGACTGCTCGGTTTACTACCAGGGCATAACGTAACGGCTTGGTGCTGAGGCGCCAAGCCCAACCCCACTAAATTCTGCCGTTCTTGCAGCTTCTCACCGCCAAAAATTTCAGTTCTTTACTGGACGTCTCCTCTCTCTACCTCGAGCATCGATCAATTGCGAAACAGAAGCACCATGGCGGGTTTTACGACAAAAAAGCGAAGCAGAGAAGAGCTGCCTCGGCCGAAAGGCCGACCAGTCAAGAAGAGAAAGCAGCAATTCGAATACCACAGCGACTCGGACGACGAGGGAGGCGGCGCTGCCGATGGTCAGGACTTCAAGGCAGTAAACCTGCTTGATTCGGACGAGGACCTGGAGAACATGGTAGCCGACGACGGCGCGTCGTCTGGAAGCGATGATTCGTCCTCGGATAACGACGATTCAAGGCAAAACCCGAAACCCAAATCCCAGCAGCAGCCCAAATCTAAACCAAAGTCTAGCAAACTGGCGGCGGCCAGGGCGAAGGACGACTTCGAGGACGAGCTTAACGATGATGACGACGATGACGACGAAGACACAGACGAGCCATCGTCCTCAGGGGAGGACGAAGACGACGACAATGAAGAAGGCGGCGCGCCGACTGGCCCCCGGCGCAAACAGTCAAAACGCAACGACCCTGCCGCCTTCGCGACATCCATGTCCAAGATCCTGTCCACCAAACTCAGTGGCGCGCGTAAGGCAGACCCTGTCCTCTCACGCAGCACCTCCGCGCTCGAGGCGTCGCGGCGCGCGGCCGACACGGCGCTCGAGGCCAAGGCGCGGCGCAAACTAGTGGAGCAGCGGCGGGTCGCACTAGAGAAGGGCCGCGTGCGCGACGTCCTTGTCGCCACCAACCTTCCAACGGCATTTCACAAGACCTCTAGTGCGGCAGGAGGGGGAGTAGGAGGAAATGATGCCGAGACGATAATGACTACGTCGGAGCTGCTCGAGGCCGAGAGGCGACTGCGCAAGGTCGCTCAACGAGGTGTCATCAAGCTGTTCAACGCGGTGCGAGCGGCGCAGGTGAAGGCTTCTGAGGCGGAGAGGGCGACGCGGGCGCAAGGCGTGCTGGGTATCGGAAAGAGGCAGGAGAAGGTCGCGGAGATGAGCAAGAAGGGATTCCTGGACCTGATTGCTGGTGGGGGTGGGGGTCTTAAGAAGGGGCCTTTGGAAGAGGCATGACCGCGACGAGGGTTCTTTCGGTGAGGAGCTTCTGATAGGATAGGGCAGTCAATTTCATCTCATGTTGGCACTCAAAAATGAATTCAAACATTGTATAAAAGATGAACCGGGAGCAGGAGTTGGGAAAAAAAAAGTTTCAAAAAAATCCGAAAAGCAAAAAACAATGGTGGCTCGAATCGGCAACTTCTGGTGCAACCCGACCTCCTCCCGGATCAGCTTGTTGCAGAAGGGATTACCAACTCAACCATTATCCTTCTGGTGTTTGTTGGAAGCTACTGGTCGGAATTGGTATGTGAGGCCTACCACCTGTCATGTGTTTCACCAGTGCCGTGAGGCAGTCACGACCGGACTGAAGAGCAGTGACTGTTATGGCCATGGCCGAGAAACTCGCAAGGCAACGCAATCTTCTTTCCTTCCTCTCATCACTAAGGTGATCAGAGTGTTCACTTCCTTCCACCTCAGGTGCCGACTCTTCTAGGTCCTCCCGTCGATACAGCACTGCACTTGAGTCAGTCTGTGCCTGAAGCAAGCCAACAGAATCCATCGTTAACGAAGGCATCAATCACACTCGCATCAAACGCCCCCAATCCCCCAAATGACAAACTTCTCGCAAGGTATCGCGACATACATTACAGTTGAGGGCGAAGAGGTTCGCCTTGAGTCCCGCCTAGATTGGGACAGCCTATCCAGAATACACGGGGGAACTATGTACAAACATGTCCCCGAATCCTACATGTATCGGGCGAAAAAACAATGGCAAAGATAAGTGATATGCGCCCGAGGTCCCCCAGCCAGCCATGATGCCCGTTAAAATGCTACATTTACACACCCAAAGAGGGGAGTTTCCAACTATTTGCTCCGACCACCCCACCCAATTTCCTCTACGAGACATATTCGTCTTCTTCTCTTTTCTTTGCCTCCCACGGGAGCACGAGCTTTGGTATCAGTATAGTCGAACAGTGCTTCTCGGTATGGGTCGCCCGTGAACTCGGCCCGTCGCTGCTGTTATCCCCGAGGTGGACCGGGCCAGCCGGGAAGGGCCGGCCGGCGATGACGGATCGGACTTGAAGTCGCATCGGGAGGAGTACGGCTACAACTCCCTGGTTCCTTCTTCAATCGCTAGCTGCCCTTACTCGTAAAGTCGCTAGCCTGCAAGTTCCTCGTCATGGACGGCAACCTCACGGTCAGGCCGTCCAACTCCTTGGTCATGACCACTTGGCAGCCCAGCCGGCTTGTCTCGGTGAGGCCGAAGGCGAGGTCGAGCATGTCGTTCTCGTCGTCGTCAGCTTCTGGGATCTTGTCGAAGTATTCTTCATCCGTTACGATGACGTGGCAGGTCGAGCAGGCGCAAGATCCGCCGCAGGCTCCTAGGTTGGGGGTCGGAAGAAAGCGATGTCAGGTTTGCGTGCCACAACGAGGAGCTGCCAGCCTGTGTGTCTGGCTGACGGTGTAAAGCTTCTGTATTACCTTCCATCTCCAAGTCATTGGCTTGAGCTATGTCGAGAAGGTTATCCCCTTTCGACACGGCGATTTTGGTCTCCTTGCCATCCTTGTCTATAAATGTGACCCAGAGCCTGAGGATTGGTTCGCCTTAGCTAAGCATTCGACGGCAAGAGGTTGGGGTGGTACAACAACACAGAAGACATAGTTTCCGACATACTCTTCTCCGGGCTTTGGCGGGGTGACATGGCCGTGGCGACGCGCTGGAGTAGTGGAGAAAAATCGTGAAGTCTCGGCTCGTTGACGTATTCGCGACCAAGGTCGGTTGCTGTACTCTAATGTCTGTGTCGACAATAGGCTCGATCGGGAAATAAGCGGACTACATAGACCGATATGCCTCCTTGTGAGAGCACGGGAGCTTCGCAGGCATTGCGCTATGACTTTCGGGGCCGACATGATGTACGGCGCGGGACGTAACAAAAAAAGGCAAAAAATAGGAGAAAATCCGGACCGGACGGGAGCTATGGGAGGGAAGCTCTCGTCACAGAGGGGAAGAAGGAAGCCTGGCAAGCCGGATCTTATAGTGCAGCGAGTGTGCAATAGACGCAGAGAACTCGGCTCAAGCAGCGCGCATACTGCAATTGGGCAACACGACGTGATCAAAATTCACATTCGTGCCTTTGCAGGACCCTCGGCCGTCCGTTGGCAGCTTCGGTGATTCTTCTCGCAGCCGGGGCAAGGATCCATTGAAGCTCCGATTCGCGCGAGCCAATGGGCATCTCACATTTCCATCCTGTCGTCGAAAAAGAAAAAAGAAAAAAGAAAAATATGGGGCTTTGTGGGACCTCAAACGGAAAGCTGGGTCTTATCGGTTATCGTGTACCTGGTTCTCCCATCACCCGGGAGAGGTTATCGCTTATCTCCGACTGGGACCGGGGCTCGCCGGCCTGCTTTTTTTCATTTCATCACATCATGCATCAGATTGTTTGCATGACAACGCGACAAGCGACCTCCTCCTGTTACGCTAGCAATTATCAACAACTCCCCCCTCCTCACGACTCAACCCGACACGCCGGCGCCACAACACACCACCACAACCAGACGATGCGCCTTCGCCAACGGCACAATGGCGAGCAGTAGCAGTCATCACAGAGAAGGCGTCAACCCGCTCAGGCCGTACTACATCCCGCCGTCCATCGGCGAGCCACAGGCGTCGCCAGGCACCGCGCCAGGCCCGAACCCATTCTCGTCGCGCGGCGGCAATGCGACGGCATCGGGGCAGGCCACGGCGGCGGCAGCGGCGGTGGGAGGAAGATACGCGTCGAAGGCGCGCGATCTCTTCTCAGACATCGATTACAAGGAGTACATCTCAGAGCCCTCGCCGTCCGTCATCCAGTCCATCAAGGACTTGATCGACGAGTCGCTATGGAAGTACATGTCCGTCCTTATGGCTCAGCCCTTCGATGTGGCCAGGACGATCTTGCAGGTCAGGAATCAGGACGGTGGGGCGGCCGTTCCTGTGTCGCCTTTGGATGATCCAAGGCTCAGGAGGCCCGCTAGCGCCTACGACGAGGTTAGTAGTTTTTTCTCTCCTAATAGGATGAATACCTATCCTCGCGCGCTCTATCGTGCAGCGTGTCCGGGCGCGGACCTATCCCACCTCTTCCACTACTAACACCGTCCCTGTAGCTTGCCGATTCTGACTCCGACGACGAGCCTTCCTACTTCAGCTCGAACGTGCCAAGCACGCCAACCCCTTCGCATCCCCGATCACACAGGCAGAACAGCAGCAGGGGGGAAACACTCACCCTGCAGTCGCCACGCGGGCCCGGCCCTAGAAACCCCTTACCGCCGACGACATCATCGGGTGTCAGCCAGCTGTCCATCCTGAAGCCAGACTCGATCCTCGAGGTCATCTCGCAGCTGTGGCAGAAGGAAGGGTCCTGGGGCGTGTGGAAGGCGTCCAATGCGAGCTTCCTGTACACGGTGCTGCAGTCGATGCTAGAGAACTGGTCGCGTAGCTTGCTCAGCGCCCTGTTCAACGTCCCCGACTTGGGGTCTAAGGACGATATCGAGCGCCTCATCGGCATCGCGTCGCCTTACCCCTGGGCGTCATTCATTATTGCTGCAGGCGCGGCTGTCACCACTGGGCTGATTCTCGCGCCTTTAGACTTGGTCAGGACAAGGTATGGACAAGCCCCTTTCGGCTACCACCCGCACTGGTGTTGGATTCGCGTGTATCGCTCGCTTGGTGTATCCGGTTGTACTTCTCGCTGACCTCACTGTTCTTCGGCTAGGCTCATCCTCACATCCGTCTCGCGCCAACCACGGCGCTCCATCGCGATGCTCCGCACCCTCCCCTCTTACGTATGCCCGCCAACACTGATGCTGCCCACGATTCTGCACTCACTCATCCACCCCGTCCTCACACTATCGACCCCCGTATTGCTGCGAAGCCGCTTCGGCATAGACCGCGAGCTCTCCTCCACATCCTTCAGCCTCGCCAAGTTCTGCTCGTCCACCGTGGCGCTCTTCGTCAAGCTGCCGATTGAAACGGTCCTGCGCCGAGGCCAGGCCGCTGTCCTGATCACCCAGCCCTATCTGCGTGCCCTCGAGACCCCTCCTGCGGGAGCTATCAGCAGCGCCGCCGCAGCGGCGGCTGGTGGCCAGCTGCAGACGATTGTGCCGATAGGGAGGTACGATGGATTGTTTGGAACGATGCGCCACATCGTGTGGCAGGAAGGGTCGAGGACCGCACCACCACCGGTTGCGACGGCGAGCAAGGCTAAGAACGGTGCTCGCAAGGGCAAGCCTAAGGTGGCTGAGACGGTGTTCCTCAAGGGCCAGGGGATGGAGGGTCTGTGGAGGGGATGGAAGGTGAGCTGGTGGGGTTTGGTCGGTCTGTGGACTGCGGGTGTGCTGGGTGGCGGTGGTGATGGAGAGTTCTAATCGGCGAAGAAGCGATGAGGAAAGATGATCCTTGGTTTGTGCGTCTTGTTTTGCGGGAGAGGGAGGGCTTTGTCACTCTTTCTCTCCCTCTGCTCTATCTTCACCGGGTGCTGGCGGCGTTGCTTGTTTTTGGAACGGCTGGACAATTCTCTGCTCATGATGGTATGATATCCCCCGACTTTGGAAAACCCCATATTTGTATGGCTTGTAGTCTGTTACTGTTGTAAATACTTTATACCTCTCTAGTTCGCCGCGGTGCATTTACATACATCCGCCGTCCCGTTGGCGCCAGACACCACCTATTGCATTCTCCTCTGCTTCTCGCGTTCTGAATGAACATGGTATCAAATATTTTGGCTTCCACGACGTTGTCCTGTCTCTTTCTCGTCTGGGGCTCACCCCTCGATTCGCCAATCGTGTGGTCAGAATCACGTTTACCATTAGCATCGATGGTCCAATTAGCCTGAGCACCGACCGACTGATCCCCGAACGAACGACCCTCCATTCAGTTGGCTCTTGCAGCCCGGCTTGGCGATTCTCGGAGGATGAGCGCCTTCTTTCATGCCCTTTCACAACCCTCCTTTTGTTATGTGCGCTCAATCTATAACACTCTCCCGAACCCCGCCGGTAAACCTCATTTTCCCTTCTTGGTCCCTATTTCTCCTCCGCGAGAAGCGCGGGAAAGATGACTATTAGAAAGGGGGAAGATCGCACACCTACCATGGAGGTTTATTCCTTTCGGTCGCACGCAGGGGGGCTCTACATTCGCGCCCGAGACTCAACCTGGTTGCCGTTGTCGACTTTAAAATGTGCCTCCTTCGTCTAATTGCCTTCACCGTTGCCGCCGCTACCTTGCCAAACATATGCGCCGGCCTCTTGGATGAGGAGATCGTGTCCTTTGCCCCTGAGACCGCCGGAATCACAGGACTGAACATCGCCGAAGCGCCCATCATCCATGCGCAAGATGACTTCAAGGGCGTGCACATCGCCGTGCGCAGTCTCGCGACAGATCTCGGTCAGATTACAGGCCGCGAGACTCGGGCCACGACGCCTGTCACCGCAGCCAATGTCTCGGCGATCGGGCCGTTCACGGCGGCTATCATCGCAGGCTCTGCCAACTCGTCGCTGATCCAGCGGCTTGTGACAGATAAGGTCATCGACCTGTCGGACATCACGGGCAAGTGGGAGACGTTCAAGACGGCTGTGGTGCGCAAGCCGCTCCCTGGTCTGGAGAACGCGCTGGTGGTAGCCGGGAGCGACAAGCGAGGGACGATCTTCGGAATTTACACACTGGCCGAGCAGTCTGGACAGTCACCGTACGAGGCCCCAACTAATCACGTCCCAACCCGCTACCGCACCTGGGAAGAGAGAAAACTGACAAGTCTACGATGACCCTTTACACATGCGTTCTAAACCTATGATGATGAAGATATCACTGGTTCGCCGATGTTCCGGCGAAGAGACACTCTCAGATCTTCGCTCTGAACAAGACGACAGTCCAGGGGCCGCCGTCGGTGAAGTATCGCGGCCTGTTCATCAACGACGAAGAGCCAGCCCTCAACCGATGGTGGGCGCAGCGACACAACGCCACCCGCTGGCCACTCGACACAGAGTTCTACTCGCACGTATTCGACCTCCTCCTGCGGCTTAAGGCGAACTACCTGTGGCCGGCCATGTGGAAGTCTTTCACTCCACCGCCCGGCAACATCTTCTTCACAGACGACCCGGGCAACCAGCAGCTGGCGCACGACTACGGCGTGGTGGTCTCCACGGCGCACCACGAGCCGATGCAGCGCGCCACGAACGAGTGGGACGAGGGCCAGGTCGGCCCTTGGGACTGGTCTCGGAACAAGGCGAACGTGACGAGGTTTATGGACGAGGGGGTGCGCAGGGCGGGCGGGAACGAGTCGTACTTCACGGTGGGGATGCGCGGGCTGGGAGACGAGGCGGCTAATACGCGAAACGCCATCGAGATGCTGAAGGATGTGTTTAACGTCCAGCGTGGTATCGTCAAGAAGTATCACGGGGCTGAGGACGCTGTTAACCGCAAGTCATCACTCAACAACCACCTACTCGCCATCCACTCGCCATCCATGCGGCTAGCAAGTCGATGATCGCACCAGCGATCTATAGACTTACATCAGATTTGGCTAACTGTGTCTGTGAATTTAGAGGTTTGGGCCTTGTACAAGGAGGTGGCATCGTACTACGACGCAGGGCTCGATCCGCCCGAGGATGTCACTCTGCTCTTCCCCGACGACAACCAGGGCAACGTGTACAGGCTGCCAACGGGCAACGAGACAAAGAGGAAAGGAGGGACAGGTGTAAGTGAGAGCGCCTTCAAACTCTAGCGCCGATGAGCAGTAGCCACTGATACTAGCCATCCAAGGTTTATTTCCATCTCGAATATGTCGGCCTCCCAAGGTCATACAAATGGGCCAACACGAACAGCCTGGTATGTAATAGACCGCAATCCTGATGAGTCGGGCACAATCTGACATACGTCTTCCCTCAGTCGAAAATCCTCAAGGAGCTGTACCAATCCTATCTCCGAGGCGCCGACCGCATGTGGGTGATCAACGTCGGCGACATCAAGCCCATGGAGCTTCCCTTCGGCTTCGCCATGGACATTGCATGGAACGCCTCAGCATTCGCAAGCTTCGACAGCATCCCCAAGTACCTGCGTCTCTACGCCGCCCGAGAGTTTGGCCCGGACAACGCCGGTGAGATCGCCGAGATCCTCATGGAGCACAGCCATCTGGCCGGGATGCGGCGCTTCGAGCTCGTGACGCCGGGCACGTTCTCGGTACTGAACTACCACGAGGCCGAGCGCATCCTAGCCCGCTGGAAGGGCCTCGCCGAGCGCGCCACCAGGGTGCACCAGACTCTGCCGAGCGAGGTCAAGCCCGCCTTCTTCCAACTCGTGTACCACCCCGTCGTGTCGGCGGCGATCTACATCTCCGTGACCTTGGGCGTAGGCCGCAACTACCAGTCCGCGCTCGAGCGGCGCAACTCCGCCAACGACATCGCCAAGAGCGTGCTGTACGACTTCGAGAGGAGCTACGATCTGATCGAGGAGTACGATGAGCTCCTGGGTGGGAAGTGGGTCAACATGATGTCTCAGCCCGTCTACGACGTCGCCTGGCAAGAGCCCAAGTCCTGGGCCCCGCCCGCCCGGGACATGGTGGCCAACCTGTCGTACGTGCAGCTGCGGCAGGACATGCAGTTCTCACTAGGCAACCTAGGCATCTACGCCGAGGAGTCCCTCAGCGCCATGCAGCAGGGCCGCTGGTCCGAGTCCGTTGACGCCTCCATGCCGACCGTCAACTACCCGGCCCTCCTGCCCGCCATGGACCCCTACGGCCCGCCGTCCCGGACGATCGACCTGTTCATGCGCGGCGACCACCGCGTCCCGCTCAGCTGGACCCTGGATAATATCACGTACGGCTGGCTCACCATCACCCCTCCGAGGGGAATCCTCGACGCGGGCAGGCCGGACCAGCGCCTGAACGTCACGGTCGACTGGACGAAAGTGCCGCCCGACTTCGACCAGACGGTCAACGTGGCCATCACCTCTCCGCCCGCCAAGCGCAACCAGTATCCGTACATGGATCTCATCCGGATCCCCGTCCGCAACCGCCCCGCACCTTCGGGCTTCAAGGGCTTCCCCGAGACCGCAGCGGGCCACATCTCCATCGAAGCCCCTCACTTCCAGCGCTCCCTCTCTTCTCCATCCGGCGTCTCCTTCCAGCCCATCCCTTACCTCGGCTCCCGCACCGAGTCCGGCTCCATAGGTCTCCGCCCCTTCACAGCCGCACGAACGCAACGCGGGGACGGGAACGAGACCGAAGCGACTTCCGCGTGGGTCGAGTACGACATCTTCCTCTTCGGCAACGCCTCCCGCCCGTCCCTCGACGCGACCGTGTACATCAACGCGTGCCTCGACACGGACCCGCGCCTAAAGATGCGGTTCTCGCTCACCCTCGACGGCGGTTCACCCGCGAACTTCACCACGCGGGTCCTGGGCGACTACGTGACCAACCCGTACGCGGGAGACATCCCGCCCGAGTGGATGTCCCAGGTGGCGGACCAGGCGTGGACGAAGAAGGTGGCGCTCAAGGGGCCCGTCGCTCCGGGGAGGCACACGCTGAGGTGGGCGGTCAACTCGCCGGAGGTGTATCTTGAGAAGATCGTGCTGGATACGACGGGGAAGGGGGAGGGTGTGAAGGAGAGCTATTTGGGGCCGCCGGAGACGGCGTTGCTGGTCTAGCTTGAGAGACTCTGGGTCTGAGTCTCGGCTTTCACGCCCGACAAGGTACCCAGCTGAGCTCCTATGTACCTAGGTTCGGTTATAGCGAGTGGAAGCCATAAATGGGCTCGCATGGGCTGAAAGAAACCTGTCCTCAGCATCATCCAGCTGTTGAGAAAGTTCCTCCCGTATCAAGACAACCGACCAGCCAGTGCTAATAACCGTTTCTCAGGCTCAATGGCAGCTAATTAAGTGGCACATCCAAGTCCTTCAAGCTGTACTAGTATGCAACACTCACCTCAGTGCCTACCAGGTGCCTACCTACCTAAATGTCTCACCGTATGTGTGTACGTCATAGTATGTGTGCGCTCGAGCTAAGCAGTAGAGGACACTTCTCACCTCGTATGTTGCCCTGCAGCCTTGGGCTCTTAACTCACCAGAGGAAGGATTGATGAGCGAATCCTCACACATTCGACTGCCACGGGCAGCTAATTAGAATGGTTTGCCGTTTTTTTTTCTTTTGCAAACTGAAAAGAATCCTCCACCCGATGATTCAGACCAAGAATCTGTCTCCTTCAAACGTCCAACCTGTAATACAATGAAGCACAACAACGATCCACAACCCTAATAGTTAATACTCGTACCACCCACCCATTCTCACGCCTGGATTTCATTGTAACCAAGGTTGACTGGCCATTTTAGGAAACCGGTGTACGGCCCGCCGATCGGACGAAAACCGACATACATAGTAATTATCTCTGTCTTCCTCTCTCCGATCGTACGTCGGCGGTCGTCGTGTTTCGTCCGCGTGCTCCCCCACGCTATGCTGTGTCAGCGTATGTGTCGTGTGTGTGCACCAGCGGGAAGAGAACAAAGAGAAAGAGAGCGCAGGATCTATGTGATGCGTTTTATGAATTGCTAGATGTGCGACTGTGTCCCGTTTGATCAGGCGATTCTCGTTCGCTTCTGAGTGAGTGCATGCAGTGCCACCACCGCGTCCTAGACGTAGCTTTTGAGACTCTGCTTAGCTGCAGGATCGGACTTCGGGGCGACGCCTGCAGGTGTCAGTATTCAGTGGACAAAAGCTGTGGCTTGCTCCTATAGACGACCAATACTATTAACGGCGCTGAGGGCGTTGTACAAACTGGAATCTTGCAGCAGGATGGCAGTTCGGCCGCCATCTCCGATGCACCCGACCGTCGACGAGTACAGACAGTAAGTACCACTCAGTGTTGTCCTGTACCAATTCGGGTTGATATACGGACAATTGGATTATTATATGCGTGGTCCTCGTATGTGGCAGCCCGTTGGAGGCGTCGAGCAAGACCAGGGGGGCGTTGTCGGTCAGGGGGTGAAGTTGGGATGGAGACACAGCTTATATGCATCTAAGCCGGGGTTAGGGTGGGATTGCAGGCCCCAAAAGCCCCAACGGTCAGCAGCCGAGGTTCCTCTACAAGCATATTGATGGCCGGTTTGGGATAAATACTCCATGTCATGCCGACTCAAGAGGCTCTGGGAGCTTTTCCCGCGACACCTCAACCGCTCGAGTCGTCGGCACCCCTATTTTATTCAGCTCCATTGCTTCTATCTATTGGGGAAAACTTTTGAACCTGACGGCGAAGGCGGCTCAGGTTCTATCGTTCCATGTGAGATATGTGAGAATATTTCAAGATATAAGTCGTTGGAAGCCTTACCCTTCTCACCCGACTCAGGTCGTCTATCATTCAGGTCTCAATCTCATGATGGCTGAGAAGGCACCTGTGGAGAACCTCATCGCCATCGCCCCCTCGCCCGATGTTGGCGCGGACGTCTACACGAATGAGCAGTAAGTGCTTCCGGTATGACGGGAATAAAACTGGCGAGAGCTTTAATTTCGCACACTCATCTAGGTGCCCACCCACTCACTCATTCACTCACTCACTCGCTTACCATCCATCCATTCAGCCTCCCCTGGACCCCCGGCGAAGGCACCCGCGGCATCTTCGGCGGATTCGTGATCGCGCACTGCGTCCGCGCCGCCCAGGCAACGTCGCCCCCGGACTTCGACGTGCACTCGCTGCAGTCCGTCTTCCTGAAGCCGGGCCGCCGCGAGCCGCGCATCCTGTACAGGGTAGACCGCATCGCCGATGGCCGCACCTTCGCCACGCGCGTCGTCCGCGCCGAGCAGGGCGGGCGGAGCATCTTCATCGCGACCATCGGCCTGCAGAAGCGCGGGGGGACGACGACTTCCACGACTACCGAGCTCCGCCACGCCGTTCCCCCACCACCTCTCGACCTGGGAGGAGGAGGAGGAGGGCCGAACACGCCTGCGCCGCAGCCGGAGGACATCCCGGAATCGAGCAAGCACGATCTGCTACGCGAGGTCGGGTACGAGCGCAAGCCTTGGGCGAAGGAGGATGTCGTCGCATCAAAATCGGCGGCGTCGGCGCCGGCGACGGCGGCGCTCGACCCGTTCGACTGGCGACACCTGCCCTGGACGGCGTCCGCGATCACCAGGCCGCCACACGAGTTCAGGCTGCACAGCTACGTGCGCTCGCCGCGTCTGTCGGAGGGGGCGGGCCGCGACGTGCACCTGGCTGCGCTGGCGTTCTTGACGGATGAGTGGCTTATTGCAACTGTGAACCTTTCGTCGCCGGGGAAGGTCGGGCGGTGGAGCAGCAACGTAGCGTTGCAGGCGAGTGTGAACCACTCTGTGCTGTTTCATGATGCCGGCGTGTCGTCGTCGTCGCCGCCTAGCGGTCAGAATGGGAGTGACGTCAGGGCGGATGAGTGGATGATCTGTGAGCGGAAGGCGACGTGGGCCGCTGGTGGGAGGGTGCTGGTCGAGCAGAGGCTTTGGAGCAAAGAGACTGGCCGACTGCTGGTTAGTTGCTGGCAGGAGGGCTTGGTGAGACTCAAAGGCGCTGCGAATCTGTGAAACCAGTAAGGGGAAGTAGTAAACCACGGCCGTGGGTATATGCGAGGCAGAAAAGGAAGGTGAGAGTGCAGTGCATAAACTGAACGGTAAATTGAGTCAAATGGATGTTTCTGTAGGTAGATACCTAGAAAGGATTCCACGTCCAACGTTCATATGTTCAGGCGCGAAAGGGTTCAAAGAATACAAGTTTGTATAAAATTATAGACCCTGTGGTGGGAATTCAAATTTCTTTGACCAGTCTCTTCTCCATCTCTTATAAAACCAGCCGTCTCTCAGACACGTTAGTTTGAATAACACTACTTCTATCTCTTTAGCAGAATCCGATAGACGCCTTGCTTGAGTGATAGGATAATGACTACTAGTACTGAATCCGTCGTCCTCCACTTCAGTTTTCAGCCCTGAGAGGTCTCACAGTGGCTCACTATCCAATGCTACTAGACTCGACGAACACACAGATCCCGTGGTTGTAGATTAGAGAGAAGAGCCCTGACGAATATGAATTTATCAGAAGCTGTAAATTCGCCATGTTTCAATATGTGTTTCTGGAACTTCCGACTTCCGGCTCTGGGGAGGGTGAGTGGCCTGGTGACCTGGTGAGGGCTGTGTCGATTCGTCACCTGTGGCCCAACCGTCCTGATATGTGCGCAGGATTCATCTAGCTAAGTAGCTGCATATCTTCCTTTTCTATCCGATCTCTGCCTGCGACCAGCTAGCTACCTAGCTACTTACCTACCTACACATTATCGCCCAAAACATCGGCCGGCCCCGCGCTATCCTGCCCCGGATTCGCCTGCTCGTAGTGCGCGTACTTCACAAACCGATAGTAACCCGCAGCGAGCAACGCACCGAGCGCCGGACCCAGCCAGTAGATCCAGTGGTAGGTCGGGAAGCTCCTTCCGGCGACGGCACACCCGAAACTGCGAGCCGGGTTGAGCGAGCCGCCCGTGTAGAACACCCCCGCCAGCTCGGCGACGAACAGGGCGAGGCCGATGCCGACGGGGGCCAGGAAGGTGTCGCGCGACTTCTCGGCAGCCAGCATGAGCACGACGAACACCAGCTCGGCCGTCATGAACATCTCGATGAAGAGCCCCTGCGCGATCGATGTCTCGGCTGAGAGGAGCGTGTTGATGCTGGCCATACTGCGGCCGCCCGTGTTGCCGTTGAACATGGCGGCCGCGAGCCCGCCCGCGCACATGCACGCCAGCAGCTGTGTCGGGACGAGGAAGCCTGCTCGTCGCCAGCTCAGCTGGCCGGCGGCGCTGAGGCCGAGTGTGACCTGCACATAGGGATATATATGTATCATCATATTAGATCAGTGCGCGGATGCGGTGGAAGTGAGAGCTGACCCCTATGTATGGAGGTAAGGAAGGAAAGGGGGGAAAAAAGGAAGACGTACAGCCGGGTTAAACAGCCCGCCGCTGATCCGGTAGAAGGCCCATGCATTCACAAGCAACGAGAAGCTGTAGACGAGGGCTATGAACACGATGGTCTCGCTGCTGGGCCCCCCGTTTAGCGCCGAGGAAGAGGCCTGGTCGAGCACCATCAGCTGGCCGGCGTAGGCGAAATAGAGGAAGAAGAAAGTGCCGACGAACTCTCCCGAGGCGGCGACGAGGTCGCCCTCCAAGGGGGTCAGCACCGGGCCGCCGCCGTGATGGTTTAGCGGCGCCATCTTGAGGGAGAAGGAAGGGGTTGACGCTTAGGAGGGGGTTGACGCTTAGGAAGGGGTTGACGCTTAGGAAGGGGTTGACGCTGAGTGGCTTGTGAGGGGGAGAAAACCCCTGAACAGAAACAGCGCGAAAACGGTCGAACTTTATTTTATCAAGGAAAAAAAATTCCGGCAATGAGAATGGAACAGCAAGGATTACAATCGACAGATAGAATGAAAATACCGGCCTAGAATAATTGAACGAAGAAGGAAGAAGACCCGTGTGCAAACCGACCGACAGACCGACTCCTTCTATCCCAACCCTTAGCTTTGCACGTGGGATTGGTTTTGTCCATTGGGGCATGCTGTCGAACTGTCGAAAAGGGGAGGGGGGCCGATTCGGACGGACTTCTTAGGAAGGGGCCCGCCGGATCGCCCAGAATTGACGTCGGCGGCACACATCGCGTGCACATCGCGGGCCAAAGACTCTAGAGAACGAGGGGTGGTCTTTGCAGAATTGGGCTCTAGCGTGACGTCAAGCTCACAACCGGGCGACCGTAGTTCGCCTTGGCTGAACGTCCTTTTCTTTTATCTTGACGATGGGGGGAGGAGGTATGTGAGATATTCGGAAGTAACTTAACGGATGATGAGAAAGAATACGAGTGCAAAATCTGCTTGCGGCCTGAGAGATATATCGATTTGCTGTGTGAGCGAGATCTCCGAGAATTTGACAAAGCTGACGGGGGCTACAGCGCGAGGTCATCATCACTAGCGTCTCCGTGTTGAAGAACCCCTCAGCCAGGCTAGCCCGCCCGCCCGCCTGGTGCTGACGATCTGTGCCAACGCCCAATGCGTGTCGAGAAGCGCAAAGGCGACCAGCGTATCGAGGTAAATTTCCGACTGCCATTAAATCCCTAGGTCGGTAGCTACCTTAGATCCTGGTATAGATTGAAGACGCGTTTTGGGTTAGGTACAAGTATACAAATAAATCCACCACTGCGTAGCACGCTGACGCCGAGTCTTTTGTGTTTTTCCTCGTGGGGTATCAAAGAATGTACAGAGAAATAAAGGGATGCGTCCCAAGAGATGACTTAAGTTTGTGGAAGAGAGAAGGAAGGAATGTAGGTGTACATATATAAAAACATCAAAGGTGTTTTAAGGGGGAGGAAAAACGAAAAGAAGACCCGAAAGCCAGTTTGCCAAACCCACCCATATGACCAACCCAAATAACCGCTCCGTCCCATGCAGCAAAGTACGTAACAAGAGAATAAAGAAAAAGAAGAAGAAGAACAACTTCAGAAGATGAAGTGAGTGTTATGATGGCAGCGTGACCTGCCCCCCATAAGTCCACGTAACAGGGTCGTCCAGATCCGGCGCGAACGAGTGCAGGACCCCGTCGCCGGTGAGGCCGTAGACGGTCAGGTCGGTCGCGACGGTGAGGGCCGTGAAGTTGGTCAGGGTCGACGTCATCGTCGATGGCACGCTGCGCATGATAGGGGCGATGGCAGCGCGCCACGACTTGCCGTTGTAGTGCGTCGCCTGCAGCGTGCCGTTGCGGAAGAGGTTCACCACGAAGAGGAAGATGAGTGGCTGGTCGGACAGGACGGGCTTCGAGAAAGACGTCGTGTATGTGAGGGGCGGGAAGTCGGTCGGGAGGTTTTCGTTTATGTCTGTCTTGGCTGTAGATGGGTGGATGAGAGGTTGCGGGTCAGTATGTATGAACATAAATGCATGTGTGTGGTGGAGGAGGAGGAGTTGATGGAGGCTTTAAGGGTGAATGAGATGAGTGAAAGAAAAGGGGGGAAACATCGGGAAAACGCACTGATGACCCAGTCGTAGTTCGACCTGCGCGTGATCTCCTGAACCCTGGTCACGTTCTGGATGTACAGCTTGATGCTGGAGCCGTAGTCGTCGGTGGCGCCGTCGTCGGCGCTCAGGCCGGTGAGGGCGAGCCCGGCGCCGGGCACCACCTTGGCGGACAGCGTGGTGGTGCGGGTCGTGTTCGTGGCCTCGACCGGGTAGTACCACCTCTGGCGGTGGCCCTCGTCCTCGTACGCGACCAGGAGCGCGCCGGAGCACAGGTCGCAGTAGTCCCAGCGCGCCGAGAGCTGCGACCCCGCGGCGACAGAGACCGAGGACGTGATCTTGGTCCACGACAGGCCGCCGGGCGTGTCGGTGCGCAGCTCCTGGATCACGTTCGAGGCGGACAGGTAGAATACGCTGAGCGAGAAGGTGCCGTTCGTCTTCACCGCCGTCGTGAGCGGCGTTCCGGGACGGGCCTCGATGTTGTTGCTCCCGCTCCCGCTCAACCTCGAGCTCAGCTTGACCGTCTCCCAGGCCCTACCGGTCGAGTTCCACAGCGAGTACTTGATGTCCGTCTCGCCCCCGCTGGGCTGCCACAGCATCATCTTGTACGTGATCGAGCCGGTCGTATATATCGCCGTGTTGAGCGACGTGGAGGCCAGGAAGGTCGAGCCGGCCCCGGCGGTTTGGTTCCCCGAGTTGGTTCCGTTGCCTCCTGAGCCGCCCGTTGCGCTGCCCGAAGAGTTTCGCGATAGCACTCCTCCCACGGCGCCCCCGACCGCAGCACCAATAACGGCGATGGCGATGACAATTCCCACTATCAACGCTGTTTTCCTCGTCATTCCCAAGATCTTCTTTTCACCGCCAGCGCCACCGTCGCCCGCCGCCCGTGGACTTCCAGCGACAGCTCCTTGTGATGGTGAGGACGGGCCCATTGACTGTGAGTGGACGGTCGAGTAGCCCGTCATGGGTGGGGGCGAGGATACAGATCCGGGAGGGCCATAGCCGTGCTGGTGTGGGTAGTTCTGGTAGTACTGCTGCATCAAGACATTTTGATCGTGAACTGTCTGCTGCTGATATGGCAAGGCCTCGGGAGATGTGTCCCAGTAGACCTGCGGAGCGGTCTTCACCTCGGGATCGTACTCGCCCGGGGCGACCTCCAACGTGCTGAAGCCGGGAGAGACGCCCGGCTGCTGTTGATGTTGCGGAGACTGGCCTGTGGGCGACATGCCCCAGGTTGGGGATGCCGTTTTCATTGGGTCGTTCATCGCGAGTGTGTCGGCCTTCACCCCTAGCCGATGACTCCGGAAAACACAGCTTGGGAGAAGAAGGACGGACAGGCAGGCAAGGGGCAAAAGAGCTGAGGAGAAAAAAAGAACAGCGATATAAAAAATGGCTCGACACCGAGAGGCGCGCTGTCGTCACTGACGCCGGCGTACCCAGAGATGAGGACCAAACAAGAGAAAAGAAGAATCGTCACCGTGCTCCTCGTCCTTTGCGCCATGGTGAAAGGAAGAGAACAAGGGGGAGGCGCCAGCTCGGAGGGGAGCAAAAAGAGGATCCTGGAGAATCCCACCAGGCCGAGCTCGATGGAACGTTTAGACATGATGCCTCCACCCTCCTCCCGCGATCCTCCAATGGTCGTGAGCCAATCCGGCTGTGCAATTCGTCCAAGATCCCAAGCATGGTGATCCTTCGATTGCGGGATTGCTAGGGTTTCCCCCAGTGCCAGCCAAGGGCGGCCCGGGCGGACAGGGGTTCATGGCTTCCCTTTTTGCCCGTCTCTGCCCCTCCTCCGTCAATTCCTCTCGGCGATAACGAGAATCACGACATGGGAGCCGGTTGTTTCCCCCTCCATATGTAGAAGGAGGCAATCATCGCTTGTAGTATGTAGTAGCAACTGTTGTTGTTGGTGCGACCATTGGGGGCAAGAAACGAGGAAAATTCGACAACGTGATTCCAACTGATGGCTTCTCAGTTGTGTTGCTCCACTTGGACTGTAGCGCCCTGCATCGTTCGGTGCGAGCTCCTGCACTGCTCTGCTCTGCACTGCGCTAATAAAACGAATGGGCACACCAGACACCAGCGCACGCGGTTGTGAACCCCACTACTCGGGGCTAGCGGGACCTGAATCAGCAACTGGTTTGGGCAGTGCGTCCGATTCCAGCGTGCTTGATTTCCGCCTTGTGTGGGTGGTGGAGGAGGATGGAAACTTCAAGCTTGTGATGCGTGGCTGGTGGACAATCCGAGACACTGTCCTTCAGGTCTTCAGAGAGCTTCTTCATCCAACTTAATGCCAGCCTGCCTCAGCCTGATGAATTAGGCAGGCCTACCTTGATATTCATGTCCGAGTCGAAGGCCTCAGAGCATGTGCACCTGGTGCCTAACAAGTACTAGGCATCAGCTACCGTTTCCCTAAACGAGCCGTCTGGAACAACGAATGTTTGGCCAAAAGTTGTCAAAAAGCTGGAAAAGGTTACCTGGAACCTAAAACAAGTATCCAAGTGCAGAGTATTATTCCCCCAAGAAATCCAAAGAGTGCCCGGTATATCGAGTCTTCCGTTTTCAGCTCTTGTCTGGTGCGGTAATAATTACGAGCTTGCCACAGTTCACTGGCCGCCGGTGTGGATGTCCGCAAATTTAGCCGCGTGCAGCAACCCCAATTGCGCTTCGCAGCCTATCAGGCCAGGGGGGTTGCCCTCCCACTGAACTTCGCCTCCCCGAATCGGCAAGGATGCGGCCCTGTGCCCCTGAGCTGAGATGGAGACATGCCCTCGAGATGGAGGACTGCAGAGGGAGGGCGGCCGGGAAGCTCGCACGTACGGCAGTCCGTATAGAAAAACACTTCGGGAAACCGGCCGGGAGAGTCCTTGAAGAACTGTGCCGTACCGGAGCGGCTAGCGAATGCAACATAGGAGGTATCATGTCGTCAGTCTGGCCACATTTTTGCTGTTGGTTTTAATCTCCACATCGAGCCAGGACGAAGTCGATTCCTTTACCCCACCACAACCTCTATGACTTTTGTTTCTCTCCTCAAGCCACCGAGCTGATTGTGGAAGCCACATCCGCCCGTATTGTCACCAACAAATCGTTACAACCAGACTGGCTGGCTGGTTTGGGGTCTCCCGGTCTTTCGCCTCTCCGGATGACGACGAGTCGTCATCTTCCATGTTAGAATTTCTTGATTTCATGATTTCTTGAAATCCGAGAATTGCGGAACCCCTTAACAAACCGATTGCTCGTAGGAGCTTTCAGCCTTACGATGTGCGGACAGGACACACCCAGCCAACTGGCACGAAGGACGCACTCGCATATGCTGTCATTTTTGATCGACGGGATTCCTACCTACCAAGGTAACCTACATGCGAAGGCGACATGCTTGTCAAGTCGCGCCCAAACAACAGCCCACATCGTCCGCTCTTTTTTTCCTCGGCGCCGTTCTTCAGCTCCTATTTTAATCCACCGCCATCCTCCTCTTGGTCTCAAGCCGTGTGGGTGGTTCCTTGGGGGTCATAATAAACAGGGTAGAAACTCGGTAGTAAGTGTTTCGAGATTTGGTTCTCACGCCGCTTCCCTCGTTCGGCCCGTTGAAACATTTGCTTACCCCCCTCTTCCGTCTTCTCAAATCCTCGACCCGGTTAAGGATCCTTTTTTTTTGTCTAGGCGATGGATGGATCTCGTCATTCGGGTTTGACTCTCTTTTCCTTTCTTCTCTTTCCCCTTGATCGTCACAGCCAGTAGTTCATACGTGGTGAGATGTGGTGAGATTTTGGCTAGCTTCCTCTCTTCTTGACATCAGATGCACGATTTTGGAGGCAGACTCTTCAGTCCGATGGCAGGCACTTCTTGGGGGTCTCTACCGTCGTGGCCATGCATGGACACACCGGCCGACTACTTTGGCCGGCTCGTCCCCGCGATGACGGAAGAGTTAAGCTTGTTGCTACGCCGCAGCCCGAGCATTCCTGGTTTTACACCATTCCCTTAGCCCCCTTTCAATTTTACGTCGCTACAGTGACCGGACAGGCCTCTGGTTAGTTGACGGGCAAAGCCCACAGCTCTAGCAAGGTCAATTGCACTCTTTCTTCCATTTTTGACGTGCCTGTCAACCAGTGCTGATGATGGCTTCTAATATAGTTGATCATGGGCTCAATATCAACAGCTAGCTAGAATATTTACAAAAGAACCATGCTGTCCAACTCCAATCGTTCGCTCTTACAACCCCAAAAGCAAGCATCATATCATCATTGCACTCTCTTCACATCACTTCCTTCAGTGCCTTAGACACACTGGGCGTAATAAGCGTTCAGCGTGGTGCAAGCGCCCTGGCCCGCAGCGCACGAGGTCGGCCCAGTCCAGCCGCTGCCCCCGCACTGCCCGTAGCGGGTCTGGCCCGTTCCAGTGGGCGCGGCCGTCGTGCCGGGCGTGGTGGCCGTGGTCCCGCCTCCCCCACCGTTCGTCGTGGTCGTGGCACCGCTGCCGCCGCCGGGCGTGAAGGGCGAGCTGGTGGCCGTCGCGGCCGAGCTCACCTGCGAGACGGTGCTGGCGACGCCCGCGATGAGGGCCGGGCCGGGCACGGTGTAGCTGATGGGGTTCTGGTACAGCTGGAACAGGATGCCCGGGTCGGTGGCCTTGTACAGCGAGGTGCCCAGCACGCCGGCCGGCTGCAGGGTGCCGGACCCGGAGATCTCCAGGTTGAAGCACTGCGGGTACGACTGGGCGCCGTTGGCGTTCGGCGCGCCGTGCAGCGCGATGATCTCGTGGCGCAGCACGTAGTTCCCGGGGGCGATGTTGGCGGGGATCTGCACCACCCAGCTGAAGTTGTTCTTGATCAGCACGTCCGCGGCCCAGTAGCCGGGGGCGTCGCCCGAGATGTACGAGCCGGCGCCGATCTTGAAGAACTGCAGCGTGGTCTTGTCGACCGTCTCGCAGTTGCCGTTGCAGCGGGCGAGGTAGTCGATGACGGGCCCGTGGTGCGACTCCGGCCAGGTGTCCCACTGCAGCAGGATCTTGTCGCCGGCCTTCACCTTGGCGTGGCCCTTGGCGTTGGTGGCGCTCCGGTGGCAGATGATGTCCGGGCTGCCGAAGGCCGCAGGCTCGACGAAGCCGTTGTCCGTGTTGGTCGCTGTCCACCCGACCACGATGGGCGGGTTCGGCATGTAGGGGAGCTTGGTGACATCGTAGCCTGCGTAGTACACGCCGTTGACCACGAGGTTGTTGACGTGGCCGTGGGCAAGCACGGAGGCTGCCGAGCCGAGGGCAGACAGGATCGCTTTGGCCTTGATGCCCATTGTGCTGCTGGTGTGGATCCGTCGGGCGGGGGAAATGCTGGTCAAGAAGTTCACCGAAGGCAGGCTTAGGGTGGTGAAGCAAGTGGCAGGTGGCAGACGGCAATGATGGGTTGCAAAGGTGGCGGCGTCCTTCTTGTCGTGCTTGTGGTCGGCAGACACAGCTATCCCCAGGACCAGACCAGACTAGACATCAACCCCGACTTATATATCGTGAAAAGTCAGTCCACGTGGGCGCCTATCTGCGGGCGGAAACTCGGGAAGCCCATGCAGACGCTTCCACAAGCCAGGGCATGTTGGTACTCCTGGGGTAGTGAGGGTTGCAGAACAGGGAGGTCGCTGTACAGAGACCAGCCGAAGAGTCGAGAGAGAGACGCCCACATGCCCGAACCGGTCACTAGAGGCTGCTCGCATCATCATCAAGCCTTCGGATTGGCACCACGAAGAGGCTACCTCCCCGTCATCCCGGCGCTATTAGCTCAGTGATGCAGCTACCCGGAGGAAGCTAAACCAGGATGTCGGTCGAAAGGGGCCAGGACGGGGAATTTCCTCGTGGAGATATGATTAAAGGGGGTGCCACACACCTCGGCAACGGCCACGTGAGGTGCAATACCGAGCCCCTCGCCCATACCTTAGACTTCTAGACGGAATATCCCATGCTTGGCGCTTCTTGTTAGTCGCCACGTTCTCCATGCGTAATCCAAACTGGTAGTTGGCGTGGAGCCTCTCGGTGGCTCTCACTCAGGAGTAGGGTAGCGTGACACAGCGAGGCGCGCGCATGTGTGGATTTCCAGTTGCAGTCAAGAGGCTGAAATGGAAATCTCGGTCCCTGGGTCCCCGAGAATGGTCTGGTGCAGGTTGCCATCGCGTCGGAAGTCGTCGAGTTGAGCCGGAATGCCCCTGAGACTCTGGGGAGGTAGCGCGCCGTTGATTGGCGAACCTGGGGAAGGCGTGGGGAAAGTTGGGACTTACAGGTCTGGGCAAGGCACCTGATTCCGGGGAACGAGGGATATACCTGTGACATTACGACAATTCTCCTCTGACGGAAATAAGTCATCAAAAGGCCATCCACGATTTGGCTTGCTCTTGGGGCTGATGTGGAGAAGTGTAACCACGATGTTTCAACGGCTTGTTGCTGAATCCAAAGCAATTGGCGGACTTATTAACGCACTACCGAACCGCCAGCCCATCCATCTTTGATGAATCAATGGTTCTCAGTCCCTGGTTCCCCATTCTCTCCACATTCTCTGTTGGTATGGTGACCGATTCTGTCCACGCGAGAGCATCTCGATCTGGATATAATGGCCGACGGGACCTAGACCAGAGCGGCTGGCCGCAAGGAAGGGAGAGGAAGATGTGATCCCAGGTCAAATTATCATCACTTTGGGGGGAAAGGGCTATCGGCACTCGTTGTACAAGAACTCGTGATACGACCTCTTCCTCATCCTCCTGTCGATCTGGTGGAAGATGTTGTGCCCGGGTGGTGGCACCAATGGCAAGCAATATGTCAGACCATGCCAAGCACCCCGTGCTTCTCGCCTCTTGTGACAGATCTGCCTTAATGATTCTGTGCGTACCTAAGTAGGTACTCTACAATCTGATCGACAAAATCCTTCCAAGATCATCCCTTCCCGAATAACCCAGCTGCAGCTCGGAGTAGATCCTTGTAGCAGCATCAGACTAGCCGGTGTTGGTCACACTACGCGGCTCACAGTAAACCAAATGCCACAATGTTGCACTGCAACTCAAAGCACTTCCAATCTCCTGATCAAACACTATCACGCGATGGCGAAAAGAACTATCGGGAACCCTTGATATGCTCACAAGATGTCGCAATATTTCTCCAACGTATTGCAACATCGACAACAACCTTTGATTGTCAGTCACTCGCGTTGTCTTGAGTTCCCAGCTAACCCAGTGGCACTCTCATCCTACTCTCTCCTGCTGATACGGAGGGAAGAAATCCATGCCTACCTAGTTACCGAGCCTAGTTGGTGAAGCCTCCAAGAGACAAGTCTCATGCAGCTCACCAGCCACTCCCCGTATGATCTATCGCCATATGAGCGTACTAGTAAGGGAAACAGACACGCTGGCCGGGCAGCTGCAACACCAGCTTAACTCACATGCGGCCCAACATTTAAACTAGGACGTTCAGCAAGATCAAAGCAGGCAAGCCCAATCCTTTACAGCTCTAGCGCCTCGTTAATCCAGCCACCCACCTAGGACATCGACCTACGCGTGCCCTCTCTATCAGAGCTGCCCTATCGAGGTGCGCACCTCCAACTCGACGCCATGTTTGTGCCATTTTAATCAGACCACGACAGGAGGCTCCGGAAGCTCGCCTGGAAAAACATAAGGATTGAAAAAAGGAAACCGAACGTTTGGAAAAAGTGTTATAGCATACCAAAGCGAGATTCGACGAATATTTTTACTTTCCTCCTAATGTGACGCCCCCGTGTTTCTTGCCTTCACGCCATGGCCTTGCTATCTCCTTATCGGAAAATGAATCCTAAAGACATCTACAGAGGTTATGCTTACGGTGACCGGGTTCCCCTCCGATGAGATATGCCTGATCGTCGCCTTATGCGCCTCCATATTGACCTCTGTGACCTCCCAGAGGATTTCAAGACCGCCCTGATGGAAGATATTAGCTTGAAGGACAACACGGTCGAAGGCATTTGCGTGAGATCGACCAGGTATTCCATAAACAGGATATGGCATATACTTTTTTAAATGCTGCATTCCCCATTGTGTCGCGACCAATTTGAAAAGATTGGAAGCGAGTTAGCTGCTGCCCCCTTGCCTCAACTCAACTGCGTCCCTGGTAACCTCGATCCGTCCGGTTCAGTTCCCGAGATCGACGACTCCGACTTCGACTTCACACCGGACGGCACGATTGTCAACAACAAGACTAAGAGGGCCCGTTCATCATCAGAGGACGCCGGACGGAAACGACGACATCACCACCAGAGCCTCGAGCCAGAGCGTTTTCTCGCAGGACTAGCCAAGGTTCGCTCTCCTAGGTCTATCTATCCTGGGACCGCAGCTCGCCAGCCACTGATACGTGGACGTAGACTCACTTCCAGATTCGATTCACCATATCAACTTCATTCCCCCTGTGTTGGTGTTTCACGATGGATATTCCCACACCTCGAACGTCGAAGGCCGATCACCAAGATTAGATTCTGCACACTCTTTTTGATTTCCGGTATATAAAAGCACAAAAAATCAAACAGGACACAAGCACGCCAAAACAGGGAAGGAAACCCCGAGGAAGAAAACGCCCAGAAAGGCTACCAAAAAATTGAAGCCGGAAAAGAAAAAGAAATAAAAGCCCCAACACCCAGACCGGCAAAGCGAGCAGAAGAAAAAAGCCCACGCCAAGAGAGAAAAAAAACCCCGGCAACCTTCCAATAAAAAAAGAAGAGAAAAACAGGAAAAAAAGGAAAACAAGTCGAGCCACAAAAAAAAAAAAGGAGACCGGTCTCCGGCCTGAGATCTCGGCCACTCCACCAACGACCGACCGGACGACCGCGTTCCCCACTCCGCGGGCTTTCCGGTCAGCGGACGATGAGGTCCCCCTCCCTGCCGGGGCAAAGCGGGTACTGGCGGCCGTTCTTGCACCGGCCGGCCGGGCGCCGGTGGAAGACGGCCACGAAACGGACGTCCCACAGCTTCGCCTCGAAGCCGCCGCCGTTGGCGCGGCGGATCGACTTCCAGAGCAGGAAGTCGGTGCGGAGGCCGGCGAGGTGCGGTCGCGTCGACTCGGCGACGCGCACCATCGCCAGGGGGCCGCGGCCCGGGATCGGCTCTCCCGTGGCCTCGTCGAAGGCGGACTCGACGACGACGCCGCCCACGCCGCCCTCTTCGTCTTCGTCGTTGTGGTCGTCGTTGTCGTTGAGGTCGTCGTAGTAGTTGACGACCACGTGCAGGATCTCCAGGTTCGGGAAGACGGCCGGGAGGCCGTGCCAGAGCGGGTTCTGGTGGTGGTTCGGGCCGAGCAGCTCCGCCTCGTTCAGGGGCTCGTAGGGCGCGATGGCCAGCTTCTTGATGGCGGCCAGGTCCGCCTTAAGGAACTGGCCCTGCATGCACCGGTTGTACAGGCAGCCGTCGCAGCTCGGCGGCAGGAGGACGACGTCCGCGTCCGGGCACACCCACTGCTCCTCGCTGCGGTCGAGGCGGTGCCGGTGCTTGTCGAGCACGGCCGGGTGAGGAGGCTCGGCGTCGGCCGGCGGCGCCACCACCGTCGGGTGGTGCTTCTTGGGCTTGGGGGCCAGGGCCACGACCCTCGCAGGCCGGCCCTCCTCCTCGCTCTCCCGCGCGAGGTGCTGCTGCCGGGTGAGGGGGGCCTGCGGCTCGTCCCACACGATCTCCGCCCCGAAGGCGCGCCAGAAGTCCCGGTTGTCCTCGACCGGGTGCGGGAGGCGGGCGAACATCTTGCGGTAGTTCCTACCGCTCCAGGCCGCGCTGGCCTGCCGCGAGATCCGGGAGATCTCGGGCGGCTCGTTCTTGTACTGCGGCGGGCCGGGATGGGGGTGGACGCGGGCCAGGTTGCGGATGAAGACGACGCGCGGCTCGGGCGGCGTCGCCTCGGCGTGGTGCCGCCAGACCTGCTCCTGGATCTCGGCGGGGAACAGGTCCCAGACCCGGTCCATGGCCTTGGCCGCCGTCCTGCTGCGGATGCGCACCGAGTAGCGGGTGCGGACGGCGGGTATCTTGGGAGCCGCGGGCTCCTCGGCGGCCGCGCGGGGGAGACGGAGACGACGGCGGAGAGCGGCGGCGGCGTTCATGCCGGCCTTGCCCTTGCCCTTGCGCCGGGCCTTGGCCTCGTGGCGGCGGCGGGTCTGCTCGCAGGGCCAGACGTAGCCGCCGGGCCTGCTGCGCCGGCTTCGAGCCTTCTGGCTGAAGACCGGGCGGCGAGAGGAAGCTTGAGAGCCCTCACCGGCCGGGGGACGGCGACCTTCGAAAGAAAGACACTAAGGTTACCAGTATGTTCGAGCACAGACAAAATCATAATTTTCGAATTACTTACCATCGGCCATGATGGCGTCTTGGTTGTCAGCGGCAGCTTCGAAGAGAGCTTGCCTGCCATTGTCATCTTGATCTGCACAGAAGACCATGGTTAGCCGATGTTTTGAATGTGTCAAATCTTTGAAGTGTTTGAATTATCGAGCACGTACCGTCGCCACCGCCGTTCTGGTTCTGGAGGATGCCCTTTCCGGGCTGGTCATTGAGCCCGGAGGTGTAGGCAGAGCCTCGCTGGGCTTGAGCCCCAAATATCTGGCCGAGACGCGACATGGCGCTGGCCCCGTAAAGAGGATGAGGGAAGGGAAGGGAAGGGAGGGGAGAAGCGACGAGAGAGAAAACAAAAGAAGAAGAAAAAGAGGAGAAGAGAAACGACGAAGCAAGGGCAAGAGGATAAAACACAAAAAGGTAAGGGGAAACGACGAAAAGACGCCCGGAAAAAACAGAGAAAAAACGAGAAAAAGACGAGAAAACCGACAAGAGAGAAAAGGCGGGAAAAAAAGACGGGGGAAAAGACGAGAAAACGGCGGGAAGAAGAGGAGAGCGACGACGGGAGAGAAGTGGCTGCGCCTCGAGGCGCCAGACGAGAGACGGAGAAAGGATAAAAAGAAGAACGCAGAGAAGCGCTCAAGCAAGTAAAGAGGTGAAGATGACAGAGAGAGAGACTCCAGATCTCAAGGGCAGGTTGTGAGATCGCGCGAGCCTTTTTTCTTTCTTTAAAAAAAAGAGGACTGTTGATGGCGGTGGAGTGGTGGAGGAAGGGAGGAGGAAAGAGTTTGAGGTGAGAGGCGAGATTTCTCACAATACATAGGCGGGAGAATCCAGATCGAAAAGCGGTTTCTGTGCTCTAGCTACAGGATACAGACCGGTATCGAAAAGCGGTTTCTGTGCTCTAGCTACAGGATACAGACCGGTAAAAGAAGGCTGGATCGGATGACTTTGCTTTCACGCACGTTGCTGCCTTGTGGCTCTCGCTTCACTTGGAGGTTTAAAGTTGGGACTGTTGTGGTCATGGAAGGCATGTTGGACAACGGAGGAGGTTCAAAGGGCGGAGCTACTACTACTCCGTGATGTAGGAGTACTTATGCCAGCATGGTAACCGCCATAGCTGGAGGAGTACCCTGGCCATCTGAATGTGAATCTTTGTAGCTGGTGTAGTGTCTCTCTGTGTTGCGGCCGGTTCTCTGCGAAGTGCCAGGGTAGATCAGAAGTGAATACGGGATGGGGGAGGGAGTCTGCTGTGGTGGATCACGGACCTGGAAAGGCACTTTGAGCGAGATACTCAAAGTCTCAGCCTGTCAAAGTAACGAGGTGAGTCCCTCAAAATCAAACTGACATGCGGATAGGACAATTCTATTGTTGGTATCACTAGGGACTTCAAGAAGCTGCGCGTGGCGAGCTGATGCCGCTGTACTTCCGTGCCCTCGGTTGAAAACAAAGCCGCTTGTAGTAGTACTAGTATCTTTCACTTCCTAGAAGCCGGGTGGGCGTGAAGTGATATTCCCTGCCTTTACATGGGTACCTCAGTGGCCTACCTAGGTAGTCATAGACCAAAACTTTGTGCCAAGCGTCCTGTTTGGGTTAGTCAGCATCGCCGCCCTAGCTCAGGCCCGCGTCACTCCCCGCTCAGGGATGCTTAGAGATGCTCTGGATTTGATCACCTCAATCGCCCTCTTCAGCGGAACGCAGGCCAACACCCGCCCCCCGCCCAACCAACACCACGTCGCCTTTCACTCGAATTTTGTCAACTTTACGCGACCGCCGNTCGCCCTCTTCAGCGGGACGCAGGCCAACACCCGTCCCCCGCCCAACCAACACCACGTCGCCTTTCACTCGAATTTTGTCAACTTTACGCGACCGCCGCTATGGACGAGGCATTCGGCCACCGACGCCAGGACGGAGGCGCGCGCGGGTGCGGCCAGAGTCCCTGTTTCTGGCACCCCTCCATTCCCGAGTCCAGCCCTCCCAGTTGCCCATGTCCTAGACGATGGGCGTCGTCCAGCGGCGGTTCGGTCCTATTGCTTCTTCCCTTGACCTTTTGTAGAGGACTGGCACTTTAATAGCACGTTTATGTGAAATTGCGGCCGCCCCCCATCGTTTCCCTCCCTTCCTCCTACCGCCGAAACTCGTCCTCTACCTTTCAACCGTTCGACACTCTTCGATCCTCTCCTGCACCTCTCCGCGTTCCCTTCAGTGACCCGTCTGGAGGTGATTGCTCCTTACTTCAGCCGCTTCCAATTATCATGCCGCCGAGGAAAAATACCCAAGACTTCTTCCGCAACGGGAGGAAGAAGGGCTCAGAGCAATGCAATAAGGGGATCGACGGTTCTACAGTCTTCAAGAAGGTCACACCCAAGGTGCAGAAAGAGTACGATCGCATGATTGGCCTCTGGGAACAGTACGTCTCTATCCTCCTATCATTTCTCCCGGTAGACTTGACTTTTATTCGTCCCACTGACAGTTTAATCATCCAGATATGTTAAGGACCACGCCAAAGACAACCCCAACCCGCATGATGTCAAGTCCCTGAAAAATTTCGTGAAGGAGATTGCGTTCGGCATTGATGGTGCGGGAAACGATGCGAACCCAGTGCGTGGGACCGTCATACTGTACTTGGAGCAGTTTATGGCCGGTTGGCGCCGTAAGCACGAGGCCATTCCCAAAAACATCACTCTCACAGTAACGAATGTATGTCCATGTCCACCTTCGTTTCTGAGCTGAGCTGACCGGTGTAGTTCATCAACGGCGAACTGCACAACGTGCTCCGGGAAAAGAGCATCGGTTTGGTACATAGCAAGCGACCGAGGAGGTTTGGAACAAAGAATCACTTCGACCATTTTGGACGTCAGTTGTGGGGGAACGACTGGGTTGAATATAACAGGCCGGCGGCGCGAGTCTATGACTGGGCTGAGTTTACGGCTATGGTTTGTTCCTCTGCACGTATCGGCGAGCTCATTGAATCTACATGTCGGCCTGGCTCCGGTCGTGGTCTGTACTACAAGGTAAGCTACTGGAGGATTGGAAATCATCTTTTACACCATGCTAGCTGGCGCCCTCGTTTCTGGACAATAAGATATGAAATTTGGAGTGTCCCGTAATGAACACGGCCGGGCGGAGTTTGCCATCCAGTTCGTCCGAGACGCAAAGGGCATGATAGACACACCCGACAAAAGGTATGTTTTTACTTTTCAATACCAGTGTGATTCTTTGTTCTGATCATGTCAATTTTAGACCTGAACATTCGCTGTACGAGGGGTTAGGACCCCTGCCTCTGATCCGTAACGCCATGCTCCCGATTTTGGCAATCCTCCTCGCAGTCAAGGCATTTAGAGACTACGACACCATCGAAGCTCTTCTTGCTCTGGAGCCACCAGAAAGCGAGATGCTGCACTTGCAGTGGAAGGACAGCATTCTTGGCCAGCCCTTCTTCAAGAGCATGTCCTCGAAGAGGGACTCCAAGATAGAGACGGCGGACGCGCTGAGCCACCGTCTTCGGGCTCTGGGCGTTCGTGCTAGATACATTCGTCCGCCTATAATCCACGACTTTAGAGCAGAAAGTTTATATTAGATCGGTATGTATAACGTAATCCATAAGCCCGTGACACATACAAGCTCGTGACACACCAATCGCGACAACGCGACACACTTTCATCTATCATGTATTTCTTCACAACAAGACATGGCACACTCAAATAACGAGAGAAAATTGATTCTCGCTCTTCAAGCTTTACAATCCGATCCAAATCTGAGCATCCGAGCCGCTGCCAGCATCTGCTCAGTCAGCTTCGCAACCTTGGCTCGTCGGAGACGCGGTTTACCTTCGAGACGCGATATCTTGCCCAAACTACGAAAACTCACTGAATCAGAGGAGGAGGCGCTTGTCAAACATGTCCTCGGCCTAGATTCTCGCGGATTTCCTCCCCGGCCGTCTGGTGTTGAAAATATGGCCAACCGACTACTCGCGGAGCGCGCCGCAGGCACCATCGGCAAGAATTAGGTTACGAACTTTGTCAAGCGTCGCCCCGAGCTCAAAACATGCTGGGTTCGAAAGTACGATTACCAAAGGGCCAAAAGCGAAGACCCCAAGGTTATATCTGAGTGGTTTGACCTTGTGCGAAATACCAAGGCCAAGTATGGGATCAGTGATGACGACATCTACAACTTCGACGAAACGGGCTTCCTCATGGGCGTTATTTCATCAGTCATGGTCGTCACGACTTCTGATGGACGCAGCAAGGCAAAGCTAGTCCAACCTGGCAATCGAGAATGGGCTACCGTCATTCAAGGTGTCAATTCTCGCGGCTGGACGATCCCGCCGTTCATCATCCTAAAAGGGCAGTACCATCTGGCAAACTGGTACTCGGAAAGCGACCTCCCATACGATTGGGTCCTGGCAACAAGCGACAATGGATGGACTGCAAACGAACGAGGCTTGGAATGGATTCAGCACTTCGATAAATACACCTCAGCTCGCACCAAAGGCTCCCATCGTCTATTAGTGATGGACGGCCATGAGAGCTATCACTCGACGAACTTTGAACTCTATTGCCAGGCACACAACATCGTTACGCTTTGCATGCCTCCGCACTCATCTCACATCCTTCAACCACTCGACGTTGGGTGTTTCAGTCAGCTGAAAAGGGCGTATACCCGACAAATCGAAGACTTGATGAGGTCCCACGTTAACCACGTAACCAGGCTCGAGTTCCTTTCGGCTTTCAAAGATGCCTTTTTTGCGTCTATGACTGAGAAAAACATTCATGGAGGCTTTCGAGGAGCTGGTCTTTCACCTCTGGATCCAGAATGTGTTATATCTAAGCTGGATGTCAAGTTGCGGACGCCGACACCGCCCGGGTCCCCTCCTGCTGAGGCTGACCCTTGGGCCTCTAAAACACCTCAGACAGTGCTGGAGGCAGATTCGCAGTCTGAACACATCAAGACTCGGATTTCAAATCATCAGAACAGCTCTCCGACCTCTATGCTCGCTGCTGTCGACCAATTTGCAAAGGGGGCGAAGGCAATCATGCACGAGGTAGCCCTCCTCAAGGCAGAGGTATCTTCGCTACGGAAGGCGAACGAGGCGCTCAGCAAATGCTGGAGGGCTAAAAAAACACGTGTTCATCAGGGAGGATCACTTAGTGTACGAGATGTACAGGAGCTGCTGGATCAGAAGGCGGTTGATGGGCAGCTGCAAGAGGAAATGCGTGGAAGTGGTGGCCCAGCCGGAGAGGGGCGGCCGGTTCGACGGCGATGCGGCAAATGCGGCAAGCCTGGACACAATGCGCGCACCGGTGCAAAAGACGAATAAATGTCTAATGTATTCAGTCCAAGCTAGTTTTAATTCATACTTGGCGTTTTGGTGGTTTTATCTGGCATAAATATCAACACCGTCCATAAAGGTGTGTCACGAGCTTGTGTGTGTCACGAGCTTGTGGAGTACGTTATCACAGTCCTTGTTAATTACTAATTTGCACTTTTTTCTTCTGCCCCTGACTTCTACTAACCAATCCTTCTTACAGACCAATCCTATTCCGTTGC
>PYST01000386.1:0-33912 GCA_003049485.1 Ophioceras dolichostomum | reverse complement strand
CCCCCCTCCAACCCGGAGGCGCCGGACAGCGGCGGGATCGTATCCAGAGACATGAAGACCATCTACGTCGTTTGGGTGCCGCACCACCCGGCCGACCTGTACATCGTGAAACTCGCCGGACCGAAGAGGCCGTGGCAGCTGCCTACCCTCGACCCTACGATTGGCTCCTATATTTTAATGGTCGACTGGCCCGTTGAGAAGGAGCAGAGGTAGGAGGGTTCCTGGCCAAGAAATATGCTTCTCAGGCAGCCGCCCACTCTGGTAGCGATGCCGCAGCAGAAGACGGTGAGGGTCGCGAGAAGTAACGTCTACTTCTTTCCGAGAAGGAGGAGGGTAGGAGGTCGGAACATGGCGCTCTACGCACGTCCAGTGCGGCATCGGCACCTGTACACGTGCCGCCGTGACAAGAAGAGGCAGGGATGTGAAAAGAGCATTGCCAGTGGGAAGTGGGGGACGGCCTGGAGACAGCGTAGGCTGCGCCGCTGGTTGAAACTCAAAGAATCGAAGCATGCGTCCGTGTGTAGGTAGTACGTAAAGTGGACATGATAGAATAGGGGATTTGAGTTGAAAGTGGGTGAGACTAAGGTAGAAAGGAGATAGAAGTATGTGTGACGATAGGAATCACGTGTTCCAGGCACTTTTTGGGGGCTTACAAAGCCTACAAATACTACACCTTTTTGCCCTGGGAGAGCTTCTAACTCTCTCCCCAGAGGCTCCCAAAATCTAACTCCTTAGAGCGTTTTCCACCGTCACAGTATGACTATAGCGAGCTAAACGCAAGACAACAAACACTAGGTCTATTCCCCCGAATCATGGGTTTGGAACAATGAGCAATATCCTCTAACCACCTTGCCGTGAGCCATTGCCCCCGAAAACGACGTCCCAGACTCGGCTGAAACAGCATGGCATTCTCGTTCTTCTGCCGTGGCGACGTCCCTTGAGATCCCTACATGCTCTTTGATGTGCTGACCGAGAATCCCACTAAGTTCCCGTAGCTAAGTACTTTTAAGGCTACGAAGTGGACATGAATCTTTTTTAGGCGCTGTATACCTAGTATCTTAAAGGGCCTTTCGTTGCACAGTAAGTCTCGCTGACCGGAACCCTAAGCCACTGGTACAGAATAGGGACAGCACGCTACGTATCAAGCTACATTCATGTGATTAAACCGCCCAGTTAACACCGTTATCGATTGGACATCTAATGGCAGTAGACGCCATACTGATGTTTATGAGATCATAAATTTGCGGGCTAGCAAACAAGACACAACACGGCTGGCTTCCTCTCAGACACCCAGAGCACAGAACTCCAAATCGCCACCCATCCATCCTCCATCCAACGCAGCGTCAAAGCACAGTCAATAAATAAAGAGACAACTATTTAGTTGGACAGTTTCAAAACGTATATTGCAAATTAGATACGAAGGGAGCAAAATCCCCTAAGCGTCTACACAGCCAAAGTTTTCCTTTCGCTAACTTCTCCGTCTCACCTCCAATGCTGGTTTATATCCTCTTTTCAAATCACACCCCCTGAACCTCTGAGCCCCTAGACCCCTTAAACCCTCGCAACTTTAGAAAGCCTCAAAGCCATATCTTATGCCTATAAGGGAAGGGCACGTGGGGTGATGATTAAGCTAAGGCAAATCGTTGCGGGACGATGACCGGAAGAGGTACCTAGGTTGATATGTAGGATTGGAAGGGCGGCGGCTGCTGCTGCCGCTGCCGCTCTCCTTCGGTGTACATATGACCTTAAGAAGGTACCTAGGTAACGTAGCGAAGCAGTAATACGCAGGACGGGCTTTGTGGATATAAAAAACTGAAGCCATTTACCGAGTAAATAATATCTCACGGAGCAAAAAAGCATGTAGGAGAAGCGAAAAGGACGATAACTAAAAAGGTGGCAAAGAAGCATATCGTGCTAGCAGCTTGCTCGCGGAATTCACAAAAGAGAAGCATCAAATATTGCGTGGTTATATCTGAAGAATAGCCTGAGAGGAAACGGAGGTTGGAAAACCATCTGACCGATGACATAACACTGATAAAGGAAAAGGAAAAGGGGATCGTTTTTCATAATGTCCAGTCGGAGGAGTTGAAAGAGAGAAGGTATAAGAGAGAGAGAGTTAAGGAAATGGAGAGTAGTCCAGGATAAAAAAAAATCGCAACGTAAGCCGATGAGAGGAATGCGTAGTTTGATTTGCACGGTACGGAAAGCTCGTTTTTTTGTTCTTCGTCGGAGCGGAGGAGTGAGGGAAGGAGAAAATCAAGGTATTTCGCCGCCGGAAACCTAAGCGCCCCCCGCCTGATGTAGTAGAGTGGAAGGAAAGGTAAAGACTAGGTAGTAAAGGAGACGAATCAAAGAATGGAAAGTGAGGATCGGTATCTGTTATGATGTATCTAGGGGTGTCGTGTGGGGAAGGGCCAGCCCCCCTCTTTGTGTCATCAGAGAATGTCATGGTGAACCGCTGTCGGAGGCTTTGTTGGGCGAGGAGAGGACGAGATCCTGAGGATTTCGACGGGGAGATGGGATTCTCCAGCGTGGGCATGTCTGGGGTCCGGCGAGACACCTAGTACCTGAGGAGGTAGGTGAACTGGCCCGGCGGTGGCTCATTGGTACGCATGACTGATGAAAGGCAGACAAGACACCCTAGCCAGTCTTGGAATCGAAAGCGGGGGCGGCGGTGGCATCGTAACCACCGCCCATCTTGATATCACCCGACGCATCGATGTCAACGCCAGTCAGCGGCTCGACCCGCGGCTGCTGCTGCGGGTTCTGCTGCTGCTGCTCCAGCGCGGCGCGCTCCTCCTGCTTCTTGCGGCCGAGCCTGGCGCACCACTCCTCGGCGCTGACGATGGTGCCGTCCAGCACACCGCTGACCTGCGCCATCATGTCGAGCCCCTCTTGCGCGAGGAGGAGCACGCGCTGGGCGCCCTCGCGGACCTCCTTCTCGTCCTGCTGGCCGGAAGAGGAGCTGGAGCCGGACGACGAGCCGGGCTCCCCGGCTTGGCTGGCGAGACGGAAGCGCTGCGGGAGGCTGGTCAGGTGGCGACGGACGAGGACGCGGGCGTTCTCGGGGAGGGCGCCGCCGGCGTACTTGGAGACGGTGTCAATAACGGCGCGGAGAGTCTTGAGCACGTCGCTCTTCAACGCGGCGACGCGCTGGCCGAGGAGCTCGTTGCTGTCGTGGCCTTGGCCTTGGCTGTCACCCTGGGCGGCAGATTGGGGGGCAGCGGGAGACTGTCCATCGACGGCCATTATGGTGTCCTCGGCACCGGCGGCGCCGGCCTGGCTCGGGTGCTGCTCGTACTGGTCCAGCGTCGCCTTCAGGGTGCCGATGACCTTGCCGATGTGATCGTTCGCCCAGCGCAGCCATTGGAGACAGTACTTCAGGCTGCGCAAGCTCTCCTCGCTCATGGCGATGCTGAGCCCGGACGTGGACATGATCAGCCGCTGCTGCCAGGCGGCGTTCGCGGGAGCGGACGCATTGGAGTCTTGGGACACGAGGGCAGTCCCCTCGTCATCGCCGGTCTCGGTCTCTATGTAGGCGGGCGATCGGTGGTCGTCGTAAGCCGGCAGCGTGTCGACCGTGCTCATCGAGGTGCGGCGCTCTTTGGTTCGGAACGCGTACGGGTCGAACTCTGGCGGTTTGTTCAGGTCTGACACAGGGGTGCCGTCCTCAGCCGTGCTTCGGCTCCCCGTTGCCGGGCGAGCTTCCCGGGATCCGTCGCCCATTCTCCGTCTCTTGTTCCGCGCGCCATCGCCGGACTCGAGGTCGGCGACCGACGACGGTTGTCTTCTGGAGCCGCGAAGGAACCAACGCACACCACCCTCGACGCCCGTGACGCGGCCAACCGAGCCTAGCGTGTTCCCGATCGGGGTCAGATAGCCCTCCACATATTCGGCACTCGACTTGAACCGTGGCGAGAAGTTCTTCGAGTTATTATACGCGGACGTGGTGCCCTCGATCGTTCTGGCGAGGAGGGGGTGTGACGTCGTGAGCAGCTGCAAAAGTGGTTCTGGATTGTTTGGTTGTGGGGTTGTCGAGACGAAGTCTACGCAGGCCAAGTTAGAAACGAGGAAGAGAACTGCAGAATACAGGGGAAATCTTCTTGTTCGCATACCAGCTCGGAGGTCACCCAGGGCTTCGGCGGCCATGCGGACATCAGGGTCGTCCAGACTGACGCTGCCCGCCCGGGTGCCGCTCATTTCCACATCCATCTTGGCGGGCGAGTCGGCAGGAAGAGCATGGCTAGGCGTATAGTACGTCGTCAGGGGATTTAGACTGGGCCAACTGCTAACGGCCGGCGGCGATCGCAGGTGATGCAGGTCCTGGTGTTGGCTGTGGTCGGGCGGCGACGCAGACGCGGCGGCGGACGAGCTCGCGGTCGAAGCGAGTGGTGACAGGGAGTCTGTCAGGGTCGAGAACGACGGGAGCGTTTTGGTGGAGGGCGAAAGTTCATAGCTCTTGGTCGACGTGCTGCTGCTCTTCTTGTGGTGCAGAGGAGCGAGCTCGGTCGTCGGCGCGTCGGGGAAGGAAAGCGACTTGGGATCGTGCGACTGGCTGCCGTGGACTAGGTGGTGTTTGCTCAAGCTGTGGTTGTGGTGGTGGCTGCTGTGGTAGTGGTGGCCGTACGAGGGCGGCGGCGGCTGAGTACCGGCGGCGGGAGGAAGAGAGGGATGGAAGTCGAAGGGATTAGTGGTAGTGAGGGGAGGCGGAAGATGTTTAGAATCGTCACGGTCGTGGTGCCGTGGTGCGAGCATGTGATCTTGCTCCATGGCGAAACGGTTCCCGTCTCCTTTTTCTTTCGGGCTGCGTTCGACTATTTACTTTCCCCCCCTTTCACGAGAGACCTGAGCGGGAGGGTAGCGCAGACAAAGCGAGAAGCGATGGGCGGTAGGCGACGGACGGACAGCCGGGCTCATAAGGAGGGCAGAGCCTAAAATAACCCCTACAGAAGCTGGGACATGGCGTGCGAGTGGGCGGGCACCAGCCAGGACGTCGGGAGTATGGGGGATTTTGGCTGGTATGGGACGATGGTGGGAAATCGCAGTGAGAGAGGCGTGCGACCGTGAAGTTCGAGCGCACAGGGGAGGCGCCTGTGGCTTGGAGGTTTCTGCAAATTCTGCGTTCTTCGTTCGCTCGTCTAGCTTTTCGCTCTGTGTTTTTCCTGGTTCCGCGGTGTTCTATCCTAATCTTAGGGAAGACAACAGTGTTAGAGTTAGGTCGAGCGAGGAGGGCTGCATGCATCATCCTAGTGCCGAGAGATTGTGTCAAGGGACCGGTTCAAGCTACGGGACAAAAAGGGCGTCAGGCACTTGCAGACTTGCAGCAGCCGCCGATTCCCTTGCACGAGGAGGGACCGAGAGAAAAATTAACGAACCGAAGATGGACTCTAACACGGCGGATGAACTAGGAGAGGTAGGTATCAAGAGGGAGGCAGGTTTTCGTCGCGAATTGACGGAGGACGGAGTACGGAGGACAAAGTAGCAGAGCGGACTCGGCAGGGGACGAGAGCGCTACCGCCTGAAAAATATGAGAGAGAGCGGGTGAGATTCAGATTTCAAAGAGGGATCTGCCCACCATCTCATTCGGGGAAAGGAAGAGCGGGCGGGTTGAACGGACATGAAGGTGAACGTGAAGGAGGCGAATGGCACAGGCAGATGGCCCGGGCGGGCACTGTATTCCGTAAGGAACGGCTGGGCGCAATGTGGGGCAACGCCGTCAAAAAGCAGGTGATTGCCCTACGATGATGGATTGATTTGATGGGGTCAAGTGCAGGTATTGGGGGGCGCTGTGTCAGCCTGTCAGTACTAAAGTCTATCCAGTCCGATTACGCGCGAGTTCTCGGTTTCCAGCGTGTTGGGGTTGGGTTGCATGTGCTGATGAGCTCAATGCTGATGCGACCAGCGACGACTGGTCGGCTGGACTAGAACCTGAGGGAGAAGACAATGGAAAGGTAAAAGAACAGAAGGCAAAAAATCCCCTAGAGCCCGACCGGTCGGTCGTCAGTCAGTCATTCTGTTGTTTTCTCATGAGCTGGTGTTCGGTCTGTTGGGCTTGTGGTCAGGCGCCTCCCGTGACGCCCTGGAAGCGTGGGAATCCCGGCCATTCATATCTCAAGGCCAGCCCGGCGTGCAGCGTGATACAACTGCAGCTGCTGGCCCGAGGCATGTGCTTTAGCCTCGAATTCCTTGACGAAGACAAAGCGAAACCCCCACCCCACTGAGTTGGCAGTAGGCTTCTGATCACAACCTCGAGGCGGTGCGTCTATTCCATCTCGTATACTTTTGACAAACGAGCGCAGAGCTCTTGAGTCCGTAGTTTGTTGTTTTGGGTTTCCAACGGAACTTCCCTGCCGTCGTGTTCGTATACTACTGTTGAACCGACTTCTCACAAGTCTTCCCGTCCCCCGCCGGACTATCTACATACACACAGGGCAGCAGAAACGAAAGTCACAGGTTGACGATAGAATGGGATGGATGGACCTCCCCTCTTGGGTAAAAATAGGATGAGCATCTTTCACCCCTTCTGCCCCCCGACGCCAGCAACCAGCCTTTTTGGGGAGAGTGGAACCACGACTTGCTCAGCACGTGTCAGACTTGGATCTGTCCCACTGGTGCCACTGCCGATGGATGGATGGCGTAACCAGACGACTTGGTTGGTTCGCTGGCAAGCATAATGTTAGGCGATAGTGGTGGTTGGCCAATGCGGTGAAAGGGGAAGGGGAAAGGGAAGGGGAAGCAAACGGCTGCACCAGTCTCGGATGCCAGGGCAGTCAATCATGTGCCATGCCTGTGCCGATTGGTGGGTCTGTCCCTCAGAGACATCACATGCAAAATTGAGACCTCGTTTTTCTTTTTGGCGGGCGGCTTCTGTGGCAAGCCAGGCAGGTATCAGGAGCCAAGACACTATGACAAGTGGAAAACACTTGGGGTGTATGCCTCCACGAAAATGTCTCGGCTGTACGAGGTGCTGTGTATACTTCCCTTCCATCTATCATTCGCGTCTCTTTCACCTCTCGTTTCTCGTTACCGGAACCTAGGGTGCGCTCCACGTTGGAGAATGCTTTTGGTGGGTGAGGCGGGTCGGTGCATTGAACGGCTCTTGATGACTCGTGACTTCCTCCTCCTGCATCCTGCCTCGGTAAGTCTCAGCTCTGACTCTGCCCATCCATTCTCACGTAGTCTTCGCCGATTATCGCTGGGCTTTTGTCGCGATTTGTGAGGCTGTGGTGCAATCCAAGAAATGCGAGTCAGCGACGTGGGCTCCAGCGGGAGCACAAACACACGCCATATACATTGGCAGGTCGGCGCGGACCCAATCTGAGGCACGCGCATTGGGCGGGCGTCTGGACTTCAAAACACCCAAAACCGCTCCCTTGATTTGTATATGCTCGAAAGCCAGCCGCAAATCTCTTGGACTCAAAAACCTGTCATCAACAGCTGGGTCAAGATAACAAAAACAGGTGGGCGAGGCTCGGGGCCTGTAATCAGCGTACTGATGAATGCATGTCTGGTTCCTCTGACACCGCCAAAGCAACGGGGAAAAGTCCGCACAAAGAAAGGTACGGACAGTACTCTGGCAGTTCTTAATGAAACCAAGTGAAATTTCCTTCTTAGCGTCCTGGAATCGCGTCTCATCAACTGATTGCCACTGTCGGAATACTGACAGAATGCCAGCTCCTGTCGTGGATGACGGCTTGCACTGTCTAAGGGCGCGTTGATGAGGGAAGTAAGAGAGGAGAAACAGAGGCTGAATTTTTTTTGGCTGGATTTTGAAGAAACCAATGTTCGCCCCGCCATCTGCTGAGTGGACCGTGCGCCTGCACGCCGGCCGCTTTGGTTTTTGCGGTGCCGTGTCCCGTTTCAACCCCACCGTCTAGGTATCGCTTGGCGGCTGCCCGACGGCTGGCGAATCTGATAGGCGGCGACAAATGGAGATGGTGGCATGGAATGGAGCAGCTTCCAGCAGCATCATCGGTGTATGCACATTTCAACTCAACGAGCTTCGATTCAACGCAAACCGCGTGCCACAGGACGATTTTCGATTGCGCGACCGACTCCTGAGCCACCTGCATCTCTAAGACACCTGCTGAACGCAGAGGATTGCGCCGACCGAGATCGGTGCCTAACACCTCGCGCTTTTGGGGACAGCGAATCGTCCTCCCCCCGCCACGACTTCCACGGCGGATCATCTCTTCTGCGTGCGCACACAACTCGGAGGGTAGCCCATCATGGCTTCTGCAGTGTTTTTCCTTGACCTTAAGGGCAAGGTATGTTCATAGTGATCGCACCGGGAGACGTTCCCCGTTCCCCCCAGCTTGTCCCCCTCCTGACTGACGCTGGCGCCCCCACCACTGCCGCATTCGTTCAGACGCTTCTGGCCCGAAACTACCGGGGAGACATCCCAATGTCAGCGGTCGAGAAGTTTCCAATCCTGCTCAGCGAAGCCGAAGAAGAGTCATCTGCCGTGCCACCATGCTTCTCGCACGAAGGAATTAATGTATGTCTACCAGCCCAAATGAACCCCGCGAGAAGGCCAAGAACGCAAGTCGCAGGCCCGACCTCGTATCACGGGCAGCGTGCAGCAGACAACGAAATCTCTACGTATAGTACTGACCAGTCGCTTCTCCCATGCATGCAGTACCTTTACATCCGCCACAACAACCTCTACCTGCTCGCCCTGACCAAGCGCAACACGAATGCGGCCGAGATCCTGCTATTCCTGCACAAGGTGGTCGAGGTGTTCACCGAGTACTTCAAGGCGCTGGAGGAGGAGTCAATACGGGACAACTTCGTCATCATCTACGAGCTGCTGGACGAGATGATGGACTTTGGGTATCCGCAGACGACCGAGTCCAAGATCCTGCAGGAGTACATCACGCAGGAGTCGCACAAGCTCGAGATCCAGGCTCGCCCGCCCATCGCCGTCACCAACGCCGTCAGCTGGCGGTCCGAGGGCATCCGGTACCGCAAGAACGAGGTCTTCCTGGACGTGGTCGAGTCGCTCAACCTCCTCGTCTCGGCCAACGGCAACGTGCTGAGGTCCGAGATCCTGGGCGCCATCAAGATGAAGTGCTATCTGTCGGGCATGCCGGAGCTGAGGCTGGGGCTGAACGACAAAGTCATGTTTGAAACGACGGGCCGGACGACAAGAGGAAAAGCGATCGAGATGGAGGACGTCAAGTTCCACCAGTGCGTCAGGCTGTCGCGCTTTGAGAACGACAGGACCATCTCGTTCATCCCGCCCGACGGCGAGTTCGAGCTGATGAGCTACCGCCTCAACACCCAGGTCAAGCCCCTGATCTGGGTCGAGTGCGTTGTGGAGTCGCACAGCGGCTCCCGCATCGAGTACATGCTGAAGGCCAAGGCCCAGTTCAAGCGGAGGTCGACGGCGAACAACGTCGAGATCATCGTGCCCGTCCCCGACGACGCGGACACGCCCAGGTTCAGGACGAACATCGGCAGCGTGCACTACGCGCCCGAGCAGAGCGCCATCGTCTGGAAGATCAAGCAGTTCGGCGGCCTGAAGGAGTTCCTGATGCGTGCGGAGCTGGGGCTGCCGAGCGTGAGGGGCGACGACGAGCGTGGAGGCGGGATGACGGGCGGCTTTGGAGGCAGCATGGGTGGGGTTGGCGGACCAGGCAAGGGTGCGAAGAGGCCGATCCAGGTCAAGTTTGAGATCCCGTACTTTACGACGAGCGGGATCCAGGTGAGGTATCTGAAGATCACGGAGCCGAAGGTGCGCCTATGTTACTCTACTCTTTCCACCATCCATCCTGGTATCCTGCGTATATCAGCTCCGAGTCTAACCCCTTTCTCCTGCACAGTTACAATACCCCTCCCTGCCCTGGGTTCGATACATCACGCAGTCCGGCGATATTGCCGTCAGGCTGCCTGACGCGGTATGAGGACACACCGACGGACAGTGTCGAGGTCACAACCGGGATTACTGAACTGGCCGAACTGTTGGGAACATTCTGTCTGTCCGTCCATCAACCTGAGCAGGGTACGATGGGCAACTGCAGGGAAGCAAACACGCGATCGAAGACATGCATGGGTAAGAGATAGAGCGGGCGGAAAGTTCTTTCCCTCACGCACGACGCCGTATGTTAAGGAGTGATGTGTAAGAAGGTATCGATTACAAGTGACGGTCAAGGTCGCGCCAGGTCCAGGGGTTCTCTTTTCTCGTTACCGTGAAGACAGAGAAGAGTTCGGCGTTCGCTGCGTTCGCTTCGGGGTGGATGAATCCAGCCGATTTTGTTGACAAATTTGACAAGACCTCCTTCTTCCTCGTCGAGTTTGTCTCTTAATACCTGTACTAAAGCCGATCGCGGATCCTCGATGTTCGGATGCCGGTACTCGAGCGAGCGGGCAGTCTTACGCTCCGCCACCAGTAGCCGATCCGCTCGTCCAACCAGTCACCCCCTAGGCAAGTGATTCTCGTCCCCTCCGAAACAGGAAACCTTTACCAGGAAGACCTCGGCCAGTAGCAAGCTTGCATCCCCAGCTACCCACTCGAACAAATACCGACGTTGTCTCCCGGGCTAGAGCTGGCAACAAGCAGCGGCAAGACAGCTGTGGGCCGCTCTGTGTTCATTTCAGCCCAACTGCGCCCGCATGCATCACTTCTCGAGTCCATAGCAGCAATCTAGCCACGGACGCTGGCCCGAGACCAAGTGCCGCTCCCCAGAATATTGCAGACAAAAAGAGCTGGCAAACGTCGTTGGCGTAGTGGATGCAACCCATCCATCCATCTCTTGTCAACAGACCCCGCTACGGATCTGGGGTGCAGGGGTTGGCATTGCTGAGTGCGGGGAACAAGCCGGGACCAGACCAGAGAGTCCACACAAACCACTCCGGCGATGAATCTCGGGATCTAGCTTCAGGGACAGTTCTAGGCACAGTTGATGTACATTTAAGGTTCTGGAGATCAACTTCTAGCTGCACTGCTCTTGCTATGCGGTCTTTCGAGCCGTTGCTTTAACTCCTCCTCGATCGCTTCTTCGCTTGTCATCCGAACGGAGGGCTTCCTGAGCTTGACCTTGACCGTCAAAGAACGGCGACAGACGACCATCCCGCACTGCCAGCCCCTTCCGTACATCTATTCCTGCACTTTGGGTCTCCTCTCAGCAAGCAGAGATGGCCATCGTCTCCGAGATCCTCTTCTCACCCTACGCCTTGCTCCTGATACCCATCGGACTGGCATTCTTCTACCTGTATCCATACTTCGTGACTTACGGGCACCTACGAGGCATACCTGCGCCCTTCCCCGCGCAGTTCACTGACCTGTGGCTGCTGTCTACCTGCCGTCGCGGCAAACGCTCCATCATTGTGGATGAGATTCACAAGAAGCTGGGTCCAGTGGTCAGGATACAGCCTAACCATGTCAGCATTGCGGACGATGATACCATTGCGGCCATCTACGGCCACGGGAACGGGTTCTTGAAGTCGTAAGTGGTACCGTGCCGCGTATTTTTTTCTTTCTAGTATGATACAACGGGTTCCTAGTTAGTATGCCGCGATGATCACGGAGTATGGGCTCGTAGTGCGGATGACGATGACAGCATGGGGACACTCATCACACACTCCACTGCATGCGAAGTTTGCCCACTGATACAAAAGCACCATCAAAAACGAATAGGAGCTTCTACGACGCCTTCGTGTCCATCAAAAGGGGCCTCTTCAACACCCGCGACAGGGTAGAGCACACGCGCAAGCGCAAGATCGTCTCGCACACCTTCTCTCCCAAGTCGGTCGGCCAGTTCGAGCCGTACATCCACCACAACCTCGAGCTCTTCGTGAAACGCTGGGACGGCCTTATCGCTTCAGCTTCAGCTTCAGCTTCTCCAGGTGCTGCAGCATTAGCATCAGCGCACTTAGACTGCCTCCGCTGGTTCAACTTCCTCGCCTTCGACATCATCGGCGACCTCGCGTTCGGTGCGCCCTTCGGCATGCTAGCCCGCGGCGAAGACATGGCCGAGATCCGGCGCAGCGTCAGCTCCACTGCCAACTCTTCTTCGTCTCCCTCGAAGCCCACCTTCGCGCCCGCCATCGAGATCCTCAACCGCAGAGGCGAGGTCTCCGCAGCTTTGGGCTGTCTCCCCCAACTCAAGCCCTACGCCCGCTGGCTGCCCGACCCATTCTTCAGCCGCGGCCTCGCCGCCGTGCAGAACCTTGCGGGAATAGCCGTTGCGCGCGTCCAGACGCGGCTCGAGAGCCCTCCTGCCGCTGGGACAAGCAGAACTGATCTGCTGGCGAGGCTGCAGGAGGGCAAAGACGAGAAAGGAGAACCGCTTGGCAGGGAAGAGCTGACGGCCGAGGCGCTGACGCAGCTGATCGCGGGCAGCGACACGACGAGCAACACGTCGTGCGCCCTTCTGTTCCACGCCGTGCGCACTCCCGGCGTCATGCGTAGCCTGCAGGCCGAGCTGGACGCGGCGATCCCGGGCGAGACGAACGTGCCGACCTTCGACATGGTGCGCGACCTGCCCTATCTAAGCGCGGTCATCAACGAGGCGATGCGCATCCACTGCACGTCTGGCATAGGCCTGCCGCGCCAGATCCCGCTCGACTCACCTGGGGTGACCATCAGGGGCCACTTCTTCCCGCCCGGAACGGTGCTGAGCGTGCCGACGTACACTATTCATCACTCGAAGGATATTTGGGGGCAGGATGCGGATATGTTCAGGCCCGAGAGGTGGCTGGTTGACGAGAAGGGGAATGGCGGGTTGAGTGCGCGGCAGAAGAACGCGTTTCTGCCGTTCAGCTATGGGCCGCGTGCGTGTGTGGGCAGGAACGTGGCCGAGATGGAGATGAAGCTTATTGTGGCTACGTGGGCGAGGCGGTATGAGGTCGAGCTGAGGCAGGAGGGGATGGAGACGAGGGAGGGGTTCTTGAACAAGCCGCTGGGGTTGGAGATTGGGATTCGGAGGAGGAGGGAGGACGCTTAGGGATCTGTTGTTCGGACGGCCCAAGGCATGGCTCGGGAACGCTGTCTTTGGGATTTGATATTTGGTCTAGTGGTACATTGCAAGGTAGGTAGTGCTCGGCTATCATCAGCGTGTGGATACCTACCTACCTAGGTATTCATGAATTTGTCCAGAGCATGGTGTCTGCCTACCCCTGACTGAGCCGCTGGGGTTGGGGTATGGGATTAGGAAGAGTCAGGGGAAGGAAGTTTGACGAGAGTTCATTCGGCTCTCAGCTCGGGTTGCACTTTCTAGTCTATTTAGATTCTCGGGAGCTGGGTAGGTAGATAGTTAGGTGTGTGCTATTGGTTCCAGGTCACTGTCACCATCACGAGCGCGCGGGTTCACGAAGCTGTGGCTGCATATGTTTAGTTACCCCTGAATTACAGAAATTCTTCCTCGCCCAATCTTGCAAGTTCGGCAACGTGCACACTCCGATAGAGAACGGGAGATTTGGGGGACTGTACCCGGAGCGTTGGGCATTTCATCCCGACATCTTCAGACATCTTCACTCAGGTTCAGTCACCGAACGGTCTGCCTTGCAGCTTTCTCTTCCTGTAGAACCTCGGTGATGACTGAGGATTCTCCGATCGGTTCAGCTCAGTGGGCCAACAGCTCCTGGCCGCTGCTCGCCGGGGTGGCTATGCCAGGTCTTCGGGTGATGATGGTTGTGGTGGTGGTGAGGTTGCCCCTCATGCGGCTGGCTTTTTCAGGGGTAATCGATGTCGTGCGGGGCAGAACAACCGCTCAGGGCGCGGCGCAGGCGGGTACTCAACCCAACGAACCGGGTGCCCAGATTTCGGAGAGAAATTTGACTGCGCCGTTGCCAAGGAGCATTCCAGCCGCAAAAACCAAGCAAGCAGAGTTATTTATACTTCCACGTCGACGACGTCGTGGGCGGTGGGTACACAGTAGGTGAGGGGATATATGCTGATTGTAGTCTCGTGGAATGCAAGATTTGTCGGGATGATACGATTAGTAGGGATCGAGTGGCTGAAAGAGATGAATGGTCAAATAAAGGAGGGGTTGAAGGGAACGAAGGCTGTGTTGGGCACGACGGTGATATTTTGGTATATAGATGGGTAGCAGCACCCGCTCAGTTGATGTCTACCTCCCAGAAAGAGTTGATGCGTCGGGATGCGCGTGTCGCTGGTGATCTGCTTACTACCTGTACCTCACCTCCCACATCCTCCATCCCATCTCGCGTAGACTACGCTCCTTCGTGCTTGAATCGATCTTGCTACGGCAAGCAAGTTAGTAATCACGATCCGGCATCGCCATCCGGGACACTCATTCTCTTTTGCATCAAACAGTCGACGTCACCAAAAATGGCCGTCGCGAGGGGTTCGGCGCTTGTCCTCCTCCTTCTGTCTCCTTCCATCCTGACCCCTGTATCAGCGGCCACGTCAACATGCGCCATCGGCACCGGCCAGAAGGGCCTCTGTCAGTCCACATCCTCCTGCAAGTCCAACGGCGGCACCTCCACGCCGGGATACTGCCGCGGCCTGCCCGCCGACGTGCAGTGCTGCACATACGGCGCGTGCGAGGCGGACGGCCAGACAGGGCTCTGCATCCCCACGTCCGGGTGCAGCGGGAAAGCCACTCCCAACCACTGTCCCGGCCCGGCGAACGTGCAGTGCTGTACCTACGGCTCATGCAGGACCAGCATAGGCCAGGCCGGCATGTGCGAGCGGAAGAGCAAGTGCACGCGACAGACGATCGCTGGGCTCTGTCCGGGACCGGCCGAGATCCAGTGCTGTTATGGGGCCGAGCCGACGGTGTGCAACGAGCCGTGGCCGAAAGTGAATCAGGCGACCATCGACCTGGTAATTAGGTGGGAGCACTGGGAGCCGGAAATTTGTAAGTTTCTTTCCCCATTTGTACGGCGGTGACGACCAAGGGATGGTCGGATTTGATGATGGCCGAGGGCAACGGGTTTTCAGGGACCGTGTTGCAGGGGTGGCGAAGGAGCAAACGCTAACCGGGAGATAATGTTAGATCCCGATCCAAACGGTCATCCTACAGTCGGATACGGGCACCGCTGCCCTGAAGATGATCTCACATGCTCAAAGATCGGTTATCCGATCCCTCTCTCCAAGGCTGATGGCGAAGCCCTTTTGCAAGAGGATCTTTTTGTAGGGACTATCCGTCTCCTCTGCTTCTTCTTTTTCTTCTTCTTCCCTCCTCGTGGAGACTGGCGCATGTGGCTAATCTCATCCTCTCGAAACCATCACAGATCGCTCGTAGGTGTCTTACAGTCGACCTCCTCGACACCGCAAGGCTCAACCCCAACCAGTACGGAGCGCTGGTCAGCTGGGTATTCAACGTAGGGTGCGGCAATATGCATGACTCGACGTTGAGGCAGAGGCTGAATGCCGGGGAGGACCCAAACACGGTGGCCAGGTCGGAGCTTCCGCAATGGAAACTCGGAAGCGACAACAAGGTGCTTCAGGGACTGATCGAGCGGCGAGCCCAGGAGGTGGCTCTGTTCACGACGGCGACGAGCGGGATTGCGCATCCGCCGTGCTCCTAAGACTAGTGCAAGCATTTTGGAGAAAGGAATCCGTACTGTTCTGTTTATGATGATATCCCATTTTTATGAAAGCTTCCAGTAGTGCCTGTACAATACCCAACATACCCATAAAAACACTTGGTCAATCTGTGTGCGTGCCGCCCTCCTATTGGTATCCTTCAAGCCATCACCAGCATCACTCTCAAGACTGTAACGTCTCTCCATACTCTAAGGCTTGGCCCCCTCAGCTCGTGGGCTCGCGAGACTTGCGGCATCTGCATCCGTCTCCGCACCTGTATCCTCTCCCCCGTCAGACTCCTCCATTCCGGATTCTTCGACGCCTGACTCCTCATTTCCTGACTCATCGATACCTGACTCCTCGACTCCCGATTCGCCGGCACCATCGGGCTCCTCCGCTCCGTATGAGTCCATAATGCCGTACTGGTCTTCAACCTCGTTATCTCCCATCTCTCTAGGCCCCATCTCCCCTCCTTGTTCTCCATCAGGCTGAGGACCCTCGGCATTCACCTCGCCATTCGTGTCTCCTTCCTCCTCTGTATCCTCGCCTTCCTCTGTATCCTCTCCCTCCTCTGAGTCCTCCTCTCCCTCACCACCGTCACCTACGTCGTCCATCTCTCGGGCCCCATCTGCACCCTCCTCTAACCCATCTCCTTCTGGTGCCCCTTCCACACCCTCCATATTCTCCGCACCCTCCTCCGGCACAGGGCCAACCTCAAACGTCGCACAGTTAACCGTACAATCCCGCGTGATCTCCGGCACGATCCTGTTCTCCAACGCGATCGCAATTCTCGACATTTGTTGCTGTGACGGCTCGCCCGTCCCAGCCCCAGGCGCCTTGACGTCCACAAACGGCTTCAAGCCTGAAGTGTCCACCATGCCCGTCAGGTCCCTCCATGTGCGCACCTCTCCCGTCGGAATACTCCTCAGGTAAGCGTACATGATGGGGTGCGTCTCTCGGTGCACCAGCAGACACCTCAGGTTCCAGTCCTTCCTATAGTCGCACAGCACGAGGACGGTCACGTTGTTCTTCGAAGGGTCCTCTCCAGCTCCTCCTCCGGGCAAGGAAATGGTGACGGGCAGCACGAACAGCTTGCCCACGTTCTCAGGCGTGAACATCAGCCTGTTCGCGAAGTCCCAGTACCGGCCCTGGAACAGCCGCGAGTCGAAGCAGATGGCCACGTCGCGGCTGAACGGGACGTGCAGCGAGTGCGTCTTGCGGTAGTGCAGGCCGTCCCGCAGCGACGAGCGGTCGATGGCGAGGAAATAGTCCGAGTGCCAGTACCCCAGTAGCTTCTGGTCGACGGGGATGAGGGCGAGCGGCAAACTCAGGTCGCGCTTGAACTGTAACGGGCCCAGCTTCTCGAGACACACGCCGATGCGGCCCCGGCCGCGGTTCTCCATGCCGACCAGCAAGACATAGCGCACGACCCCGATGCCGTCGTCCGCCTTGGGCGCCGTCTCGCTGCTGACGTCGCCGTCGAGTCCTTCAGTCTCGGCAGCAGCAGCTTCGTCGACCTCGGCGCTGGCATTGGCGGTCTTGCTGCTGCCCTTGAAGAACTCGAACGGGATGGGCTTGAACATGGTGGAGGCCTCGCCCGGCTCGGCGGGTGGGAGCGACTCGTCGTCCTCGCGCAGCAGCTCCGGCGGGATCTCGACCACCAACAGCGCCTCCTCCGAGACGATGCGCAGTCCGCGGTTCGTGATCTCCGTGCCCGGCTGGCTGGTGTACCGCCGGCGGTCGCTGCAGTTGCTCCCCGCGAACGCGTCGGGCGACGGCGCGAATAGGCTGTAATTCTGCATCTTCTGCTGGCCCACTGGCCCCGCCGCCGCCGCCGAAACCGCGCCAGAGTCGGGCCAGGGCAGCGTCGAGTCCCACGCCAGGATGGTGTAGTCGCTGTCGCGCTTGATGATTTCCTCCTGGAGCCTCTTGAACGCCTTGTACCGCTCGCCGTACATAATCGGCATGTTCACATCGAAGATACCCAGCAGCGAGTACGCCTTGTCCTCCGCGCGCGTCGTCTTGCGGCCCGCGGCCCAGCTCATGCGCTCGGCGACCGAGAACTTCCACAGGGGGCGGCGGCCCAGGAGCGCGTCCGGGCTGATGTGCGTGATGCGCGAGATGTCGCCCGCCAGGTCGCGCTTCGAGCCGAAGTACTCCCACTCGCGGTCGAGGAACCACACGTCCGAGGGGGCCAGAAGCTCCTGGAGCGTCCAGCCGCGCGTGAACCAGCGGCAGCGCGTGAGGCGGCGGCGCACGAGCGTCTTGTCGCCGCCGCCGAGCCCGGCCACGGACGGCATGTCGCCCAGGATCACGTAGCAGACCTCGGACCGCTGGTAGAAGAGGAACATGGAGTTGATAGCCTCTGTGAGGTCCGCGCTGGATGTCTTGTCGATGCAGCACGTGTCGACCCAGGCGTACTCGAGGCCGTTTTCTAGGGCGAGCTGGCAGGTCTTTTCGATCTTGATCAGGCCCTTCTTCTTCTTGGGCTTCTTCTTCTTCTTTTTCTTCTTTTTCTTGGGGAGGGGATCGCCGGTCTCCTCGTCGTATTCTGTATCGACCTCATCGTCCTCGTCGTCCTCATCCTCGTCGCCGGCCGCGCGGTTCAGTTGTAGCATTTCTTGGTATGTCATCTCCTCCTTCTGCTCCCACACGTGCGACAAGATCGCATATTTCGGGATCTTCTCCTCGTCGTAAAAGTCCTCCAACTGGAGGGTTCTGGCATTGATGAGCCTCATTTTGGTAGTTCAGCTGGGGTGGGCGCTGTTTCCCCCCACTGATGATTTTTCGCCTTCTCTTCCCTCAAGCAACTGCGGTTACAGCAAGCGATCGTTGGGCAAAAAGTCCAGGTAAAAGGGAGGTCGCTGGCATATTGAGAAAAACGACGGGCTTGTTAAACAAAAAGGAGACATCCGAAACGCTTACGGGTCTTAAAGCCGGTCACCAACGACCTCTTCGTCTTTTGTTCTCCTTGGGGTGGCCGGCTGGCCATCTGGTTGTGTTTTGCGGCGTCGCGCGATAGCACAGCCCAATACCGAAGCTGGTCGGCGGCTGGCCGAGCTGAAGAGCGGCGGCGGTACGTGGCTCGTACCTCACGTCCATTCTTGGTTCGCGGACTGGAGTGCTGGCTTGCTGGCTCAGCCTGGCCAAGCTGGCTGGCCGGCGGTCGGGGTCTACTCGACCACTGTCAGCCCAACTCGAAACCACCACGGCTCATGATTTGCTACTGCTGGCATTTTGGGTTCTCTTCCCTTCCATCCAACTCCTTCTGCACTTGTCAGAATTGTCTTCATATCAAAGGCCGGGAAATGGAAGACGGCCCCGATTCAAGGTCCAACAAACAGCCCTCATGTCTCGGTCCCGGCCTTCCCGCAACCAGACCCTTCCCGCCGCCTTCGATGGCTGGCTCAAAAAGCCAAGACACAACCCATCGCGACGACCATCTTCCGTCTTCGAGCGGATCAATACGAGAAAGACAAGGACACCACAAAGTGCCGGCCGGTCGTGGATAGAGACGAGACGTTCAGTCCAGAGAGAAGAGGGTTAGTTCAATGTTTGGACCTGTGATTGATGTCTCAGTTTTTCGGTGTCGGGTGACGCTACAACGAGCGCTGTGGCCCCCACCAAAGCTCGCTGAGAATGTGCGGCGGGGTCATCTCGCCGCTAAAACTCCACTGAAAAAAAAAAGCATCAAATGAACCAGACGCCACCACAGGTGATGATCGCCTGTGCACCGGACATACAAACAGGGGAGGAAGCGAAGAAGATGAAAAAGAAGGGCCCGTCCGTGCTTTTCTGAAACTGGCGTCGATTTCATCATTTCTTCCTTCTGCTTCAATTTTTAGTAATCCCGAACGGAAACGGGAGGAAGAGATATGACGCCGTGAAGCCAGACCACCTAGGATCAGGCCTCCGCACACCCGACTTTTCAAGAACCCTCCCGACCCAAGATCGGCCTCATTGGCACTATACAAGATGGCCGACCCCCAACCACGCCGCCTCCCGATCCAACGGCTCAGCTACCGCCAACTCCTCATCACGCCAGGCCTCCTCTCCGCCGCCTTCGTAGCGATCGTCATAGTCCACTCCCTGCGAGACGTGAACCAAGGCCTGCTCTACTCGCAATGCCACGCGCGCTCCCGCGTGCCCTGGCTCTCCCAGATTCCGCTCCTCGGCTCCCCCTTGTGCTATCTAGTCTCGTCCCTGCACGAGGCCCTCGCGAGCCTCAAGTCCAGCGCGGTCGTGTCCGAGATCCTAGCCCTACTCGGCGGTCTCCTGACGGTCTGCACCGTCGAGGCCGCGCGGGCGTGCAACTCGTCCAGCGCGCTAATCGCGCATCCCACGGGGTCGTGGCTCCTGTTCGCGCTCGCCGGCGCGCTGGGCGGGCAGCTTGCTTTCGCGCTGGTCATCGTCCCTGCCTTCCTGCGAAGGTCCAAGGGGCTTGCGCTGTTGGCTGAGGCTGAGGAGTCCGCTCCCGTTGCGCCTGACGGTACCGAGGCCGAGGCCGTGAGGCAACTGGCCGTCGATTCGCGCGATCTCAACTTCGCCGCCGAGGCCATCGCCGTGCCCGCGGCGGTGGCGGGCGGGTTCGTGGCGCCGTCGGCCGTGATGCTGGGTACGAACTCGCCCGTCGCCATCTTCGTGTGGCTGTTCTTCCCCGTCCTCGTGGCCGTGCTGAGGCGGGTCGTGCGCTCCGTCCTCATCCGCGCGAGCCCGCAGCGGGCCGCCCCCAGCTTTCGGCTGGAGAGGAGCAAGAAGGCGCTGGCAGGCGTGTACGGCTTGCCGGTGATCAGTTCGGTGCTGGCGCACGCGTGGACCTTTTGGAGTTTGGTAGGCAAGGCGGCGGACGATCGCAAGGAGATGACGAAGAGCGCGATCAAATTCTTCGAGATCGACGCCGGTTTTGTCGGGCTGACGATGCTGTACTGGCTGCTCGTCGAGGGCGGGTGGAGGAACGCGGCGGTCGCCGTGGTCGCGTCGGCGGTATTAGGGCCGGGCGCGGGAGCGTGCGTCGCGTGGCTGTATCGCGAGTGGACGGTGCATGGGGCGAGTCTCGTCGAGGGGCCGCCTTGGGAGGAGAATCCAGATGGCAGGATGGGTGGTTCTAGGGTTGACGAGGAGACGCCGCTTTTGGCTTGAGTGTGTGAATGGATGGAGCAGGAGGAGGAACTGGGACAATCTTCGTGTAATGTTGATACCTAGATAGGTAGTTAGGTCTTCGTCTTTCGTCAAGGCAGTTCAGCTACGTTGGAGTGAGACGCAATGCCAGATATGCCCCTCGACCATCACGAGACAATCATCACATAGCCGTCGTACTTCAGGAATTGCAGGGCAGATTGGCGCAGATAGATTCGTGTACATATCTGTTAGGCTTCCAGCGTGAGGTTCATTGAAGACGGCCAAAAGAGCGACAAGCAGCACCCGAAGGATGAAGCAACACGTGTATTCCTCGTGGGTATACAATATAAAAGCATGATAAAGAGCCTAGATAGGTAGGTAGGCTCCTTTAGGTCACAGACAGATCCTATTTCGATCTGGTTATACGCTCCTAAGCTAAACAGACAAACAGACAGTCGCGCCAACACGTCTCACCCGAGGCACAAACAGACCGACAAAAAACTCGAGATATAATTAGAGCGTGTTTTAACACACTCAATACCACATATTGGAATCAATTTCTTCCATCACCCAAGTGGCGGTCCCGGTTCCTGTCCCGGTCCTGGTACCTGCTGGTGAGTCACCGACGGCGGCGGCTGTGGTTGCACCGAGAAGTCGCCACCAAGCCACTGGTTCGACGAGAGCCACGACAGCGAGTCCATCCCGAACAGATCCATGTTGAAGTCCAGCCCGTCCAGCGCTCCGTCGAACGCGTTGCTGGGGTGCAGCGACTGCGCGCCGTTGGAGACTCCCGCCACGGACTTGTCGGCCGGTGCGGAGTCGTCGTTCGTCGGCGTCGTGGGCCGATGAATCCGAGGGGTGCTGCTGTTTGGGTCGGGCGGCTGTTGTTGTGGCTGAAGAGGTCGGCCAAAATCGGCCGGACCGGGGATAGGGGTTGGAGTTGGTGGGTAGGCTGATGGGGTGGGTGCGCCACCGGCGGAGCCATTAGGGATGTGCTGCTGCAGTGATACTGCGTGCGGCATGGGGACCGGGACGGGGACCGAGAGGGGAACGGCGGAGAGTGGAGTTGTCGGAGTCGGGAAGGAGAGGGCTGGCTGTATGGAGGATAGGGGTTGTTGTTGCTGATCGCTCGGCTGGGCCATGGCCGGTGGGGGGAGGTTGTGACGGGGGAGGAGGGATGGTGTCTCGCCCAGCACGGAGGAGGGCACGCCGCCGCGCATTTGACGGTGGAGGCCTGTGGCGGGGTCGGGCGTGCCTGGAGCGCTGGGGGCTAGGTCGCTTGTTACGCCGTTTGCTAATAGCTTTTCGAGGTCGGCGCGCTGTATTGACGAGGGAGAACGGAGATTATTTAGGGTCTGAACACATAAACAAAAAGCGAGATCCATCAATCTATCCAAGACGGCTGGGAGTACGAAAGTGAAGGGGACGAAGGAAAGAGTCAAAACAAACTCACGATGCTCATAGCAGCAGGCGCAGTAATAGCCTGGTTTAAAACCTTCAGACACACACCCGCCATCTCCGTGACGCCCTCGGCTGTGATGGCGAACTCGCCCGCCGACGTCTGCAAGCTCAGGAACAGCATCCTGGCGCACTGGTACACACACACGGGCAGGTCCAGGTCCGTGACGGGGACGCCGTTGTCGAGCGTCAGCAGCAGGCTGAACATGTCCGCCATCGCCCGTGCGTGCTCGAACGTCTGCCGCCGACAGATGGCCGCGAAGCTGGGGTGGCGCGCCTCGACCCGTGCCATCACGCCGCGGGAGATGGCGTCCCGCGAGTAGCCCGCGTGCGCGGCCACGCGGTACAGGTCGATGTGGCACTGCTCCCACCACACGTGCGTCATGAGAAACACGCAGAGCCGGGGCGAGTAGGCGCGCAGCCGGACGTTGGCCTCGGACCAGCCGAAGGAGACGGGCAGGCGGTTCGAGAAGGCCAGCAGCTGGGACTCGAGCTCGGCGAACCGAGAAGGTATCGCGGCGATCTGTTCGGGCGGCACGTTGTCGCCCAGCAGACCCTTCGTGTACTGGAGGATCCGGCTGCGCAGGAGGTGGATGCGGATGTGCAGGGCTAAAAACCCGATGTCGTCGGGCAAGGGAGGAACGGCGCCGTTGGGGCCCTGCGGCCGGGGAGGCTCGAGCGGCTCGGTGGTCTCGGGGAGGTCGAACTCGAAGTTGCGCTCGTTGCAGGGCAGCTGGATCCGCAGGGCCCCTGGCGCGCGGGGCTCCCAGAGTCCGAAGTCGACGTTGCCGGCCGCTATGCCGGTGTCGATCATGTACACGGCCCACATCAGCCTGCGGCGCGACTCCTGCGCGAGGAAGCACAGGCGGGAGTTCTCGTGGTTGAGGCGCAGTGCCGCGGCGAAGCGGGACGCGACGGCGTGGAGCATGAAGGCGGACGAGAAGCGCCTGCTCAGGATGCGGTGTTTTACGACTAGCACGAGCGTCTGCAGCTTCAGAGTCGAGGGTCGATCCAACTCGCGCAGGACCGACGCTTCGGCCTCGTCGATGCACTTGGCGCCGTACTCCCGCGTTCCCTCGCCGAGGTCGGTGAGCAGCGAGGTGATCCCCACCAGAGCCAGAAGCAGTCCTCTGTCGACAAGCCCCGCGTGGTACCGCTGCATCAACGACGCGCGATGCAGGAACGAGAAGACAGGGATGTGGTGCACGTAGCGGAAGAACATGTCGAACGCCCTGGGGGCGATCGCCTCGAGGGCTTCCTCCTCAGCGGCTGCTGCGCGGGCGGCTGCGCCAGTGCTACTGGCCCGGCCATCGTGTGGGCCGAAGTTGCTAGGAGACGTGATGCTCGTCAGGTCGCCACGGTCATGATCGTGGTCCTGCTCATGCTCATGCAGCTCGCGATCGCGCAGCTCCTGGTCGTGTTCCGACGACATGCTGCGGCTGTGGTCCGATAGCCGATCGTCGAGGCCGCCGCTGCCGCCCACCCCCCGGGCGACGTTAGTCGTAGCCCAGCCGTTGCCGTTCCCGAATGCTAGTCGATCTGGCGACGCAGCCGACGCAGCCAACCCACTTCCACCGCCGCCACCGCCCACAAGTCCAGTTCCAGTCCCGACCGCACCTGGCGCGGTAGGCCGACTCCGCTTCCCAGGCTGGTACACGCACTCGATGCCCCTCGCGCGACACCTGTCACACTTGGGCAGGGCACCGCTACAGCGAGCCTTGCGGGAGTGGCAGTTCGCGCAGGCGAGCCGCACGCGTCGCCGTGGCAGCGACAGCGCCAGCGCCGCCGAAGACGTCATTGACGACGACTCGGCCGCGTCGCCGCCGGTCGCGCCAGACGGGATCGCGTCCTGGTATGTGCATCCGAAGCCGAGTCGCTCGCAGTTAGTGCACACGTCGCGCCGGCCGTCGCAGCGCACCTTGCGGGCCCGGCACGTGAGGCACGTGTTGGATGTTCGTTTTGGTGGCCGCGCTGGGGAGGATGGAGTCGGAGATGCTGGTGAGAGTGTGGTTGCCGTCGCCGCCCCGGCCCCGGCGCCGGGCATGACTCCGGCCCCAGTCCCGGCTGATGATGCGGTGATGACTGGTCCACTGCTAGCGATACCGCCGCCGGTGGCTGCTCCCGCCGCTCCCGCCGTGGCTATTGGAGCGGGAGGCGCTGTCGCGCTCATGGGCGAGAGGCAAAAGGTGATTAGGATTGATGATAGACTCTGTGTTACAAGCCCTCACGCCAGGGCAAACGTTATGACGGTGGTGGTGGTGCACCAGCCACGATCCTCAATGGGAGCTGATGTTGACACTGTCCACCCTGCGGCAACCCAGTGCAGTGGCTCAGTCCGGCAGTGGTGGCCGGTCCAGATCTCATCATTCGATTCAGCCGTGCCGGTTGGTGCCGCCTGGCCCCGCGAAACATCGAGCGTCGGCTAATCCGGTCTTGCTATCGGTGTTTTTTTTTTGGTCTCGGATCGGGTCAAACGTGTTGATCAATTGAGCATGAAGATTCTCCGATACGGGGCGCGAGCTGGTGTGAGCGACGAGAGACTGGGGTCCCACTCGCGCAGTTTGAGGGTGGGGTAACTCTGGGCTCGCGTTCAATTTGCAACGAAGTGCGGCTGGTTGGCCTGAGAGTCAGCCGCTGCTCCTGCTGCCAAGCTTGAGCATTATCAATGCATTTGTCGATCTAATTTTCCTTCCTAATCCATTCACCAAAATATCGCCGACATGGCTGGCGGTCTTGTCTTGCCACCTCTCTCTTGCCGCTGAAAGTCGGCGAGGACCTGTCTCGCATGATGTCACCCAGGAGACCATCGAAGCCCGGAGGTTCCCTACACGTTGGAACGCGTAAATCTCCACCGCGCACGCGACCAGGGGTTCGCTAGCATGCCTGGTTTAGGATGCTATTCAGATGAGCTTGGAGGTCAGCGATCGATTCATTGAACTACGTTCTATTATAGTATGCATACAGCTGGACATTAGCCCTCCTCCTCGACATCGAGATTTGGGAGAGCTACTTCTGGTTTGGTCGCCGACAGCCAGGGCCAAGGGCCAAGCCAGGCCCCGACAGCCGAAGTCGGCGGCCGATAGCCGAGGTCCATCAACCAATCATGAGCCATGCCACCTTTTGCTACTCTTATTCCGAGCTATCACAACACCAAGCCCTTGCATGTGTGAATCGGGGTTCGCTTTACAACTAAATGCACCGCTCAACTCGGCTCAGCTCCAGCTACCCGGGATGCGAAGGTCGTTAGTCGTCTGTGATTCCGGTTCCTTACTCCTGCTACTGTTCGGTTTCGTCTGATGATGATGATGATGAGACCTTTTATCACCGCTCCCGGACCCCGACGACGTCGTCGAGCTCGCTCGTGGCTTGCCGGACACCTTCACGCCCGCGCCCGCACCCACGTTCCTACCACAGGATGAAAAGCTCCGGTCCCTCAATTGCCGCGCCGCTTGGTCGAAAACCTCGCGTCCCATGTTTTTTCTTGGTGGTGGTGATACTATGATCGCCGGCGTCCCCGTCCATGTCGAATCGGCCTGTGTTGGACCGACAGCTTGTTGCACCCGCGCGCCATCCGATGGAAGATGGAAGTCGACTGCTGTTGGTGGATTCTGTGGTGTAGGGCTCCTTGGCTGCTCCTGTGGCCTAAGCGATGGCTGTGGACGGCGCTGTCGTGACTCTGGACTGGCGGCGGCGTAGGTCGCGAACCCGTTCCTGTCCCGGGCGTCCTCTGTGGTATTCGATGCGGTCCTGCTCCGTGGTGGCACGTCCGGCGAATGAGGTACCCGGACATCACGAGCAGACTGGCGATGGTGGCTCGGACCCCGGTGGCTAGATGTCACTGAAGGGCTGGCGAAGCGTGACACATGCGAAAGCGCTGGTGTCATTGCAGGTGTGCTCCCTTGGGACTGGAAGCCCGCCTCTGCCTTCATCTCGGCCCAGTGCTCCCCCCAGTCGCTTTCTCTCTCGTGCGGTGCTGCTGCTGGTGCTTGCCATCTCTCGCCTTGAGGTCCGCTTCCATGTATCGGTCGGTAGGCTAGCTCTGGCATCCGTGGGGCGAGGGGATAGGGCGGCCCATGACCTTTATCAGATGGTCTCTCCGCTGATGCTTGCGGGGAACGCTCGTGAACTTCTACCCCAGCTGTCGCGGGTGCAGCTCTTCGCTGCGCCGGCATCGGGCGAGATCCTAACGGCGACTCCTTACTGTCCTTACTGGACTGGGTCATAGCGTCTGCGTCACTTGGTCTGTTCCTCTTTCTGCTCCGTGTTGGTGACCCATCCGGGCCGTCCCGCTCCTCTGATGTTGCATACCTGGCCACCTCCGTGGATTCCCAACCTTTTTCTGTGGCGATTCTTGACTCCTCATGGGCGACCATGGCCTCGTGGTCGAGCATGGCTTGGTTGATCTCGAAAGCACTGAGTCGGCAGGTAATGTGCTCAGGCGATACGTGGGGGATGATGAACGGTCGGTCGCAGGTTTCGATAACGGAGAGTATAACTCCCATTGATATTCTGTGCATGTGTCGGAGACCAGGCGTCAGTCAGGCGTGAGCCATCGAGAGGCGTATCAACGGGCATGATGGGAGGAGAGGAGGGGGTTTGGAAGACTTGGAAGACGAAACGGTGTTGCGGGGGCAATTCATGGACTAAGGGTTATTTATTCTTACAAGCCGAACCCCACAACCACCAGATCAACGTGCCCGGGGCGTATTCGTGCGGCGTCGTCCTTGTTCAACTTCGCAAAGGAGGGCGGTACGGCCATCATCGACGCCGCCCAGAACGCCATGTCTATTCGCGCCACGATGGTGGCCGACGAGTGCAATGGATGCTGTAATGTTTGCCCTTTGTAGAAAGGGAGGTCGCGGAAGGCGGCTACGCCGTGAATGGAAACATAGGCTAGTGCTAGCATCGACTGTATAGAGCATCATGCTTTGTCAGAACGTACACCACATATATGGGAATGACGGGGGACCCCAGGTGGGATATGGGCACCTAGCCGCTTACGGCTGAGAACAAAAGGGATTGCGCCAAAGCCAGCTCCGGTAGAGGGACAGCGCCGCCGAGCACAAGCCCCGAAACAATGCAGCCGATGATGCTGAAGAGTGTGAGTGATAGGAGGGCCGATAGCATTAGGCGCGGCACCCACGGTCGCCGACGTTGGAAGCCCGGCCGGACAGCCCATTGAGTGTCGAGACGAGGAGAGCGAAATCTGCCTCCGCTTGTGTAGCTGCTGATATATGCCCCCGCGCCCATGGCTTGCTGAATCGATCGGGTGGGGGGTGGTGGCGGCCTCGGCGGCTTGTTGGCTCTCGGGGTTCACTGCCTGATTCGGGGTCCGACTAGCAACAGAAATGGAGAAGGAGGAAGGTTTTCTGTCAGCGGCCAGTTGTTGATGAGATTTGGGAGAACCTCAACCACGCCAAGAGGAATGGAGCGCCGCGGGTGAGGTCGAGCTGGACTTAGGTCTGGGACCGGTGCTCAGCCACACCCACGAAGATCACTGACGTCGAGCCTACATTCCAGCATTCTAGACCTGGAGGGCCTCGCACGGGCACCTGGGCGGACTGGCGGTAGAAAGCGGCGGAACCTCGCCCGCCTGAGACATCCGAAGACCAACATTCCACAGCCGGGCCGTAGAAGGGAGTGAGTGGCTGGAGTGGCCGGCTGGAATGTTGCCAGGAGGCAGCGGCTGTCCCTGCCGACCCCAGGATTCAGCTTCACGGCCGCTTGATGGATAGGCGAAGATGGCCCGATAACTCATCGGCAAAAAATAAGCAGTGACGATAAGCTGGCGTTTTGAAGTGGCGGGAAGCCACTGCCTCCTCCCAACACGCCAATGCCTGCATCATTCCTTCCAAACTGAGATTAGACAGAGAACGGCAAGAAGAACCGCCTCTCCTCTACTCAACTGACCCTCATTCCTCCTCGCTGCAGTCATGAGAGGCTGTAACAGCTCACCGGCCACCTTTAGTCAGTACGAGTTTGATGAGGCTGAAGACCTTCAACCGCACAGAGGATCTTCCTTACAATATACAGCGGCACCGTCTTAAGACGTCTCGAGTGGCGGCAAACAATAATGTTCAAGCTCCTCCAAGCCCCAAATACTTAAGACTAGCAGTCAAAGTCTTCCAAATATGGCATATAGAGTGCGTAGGTCTAAACCATCTCTAACGAAGAGATGTAATGAATGACAAAACGACCGCGCCAGGGAGATGAGCAGAAATAAACAGAAACATGCCACGGTAGGACAGATGGTGACACGAAAATGAAAACGGAGGCAGAATCAACGTACGACCGACCTACAAACCACAACTTACACAGCGCCGAGAGGGCGGTCCGTGGTCGCCGGTCAGATGCGAAGTTCCTGTTCAAGCTCGCCCTCCTTAGGTCGACCCCCACAACAGCCTCTCCTACTCTTCCTCTCTGCTACCAAAGGGCTGATTGTCAAGCTCGCCAATTCTTATGGGTCTCGCAACGACAAGGCCACGTTGACAAGGTCGAACCTCAAAGTGGAGTGTGGTTTACTCTTTCCACGCTCTCTGCCCGGCCTCTAGCACACCCTGAAGTCCTTCCTTAAGTCCTTGACAGGACTCCTCCTCTTCTTTCCTTTGCCACCACGGGTGCCGACGACGTATGTACCTAGCTTAGTAATATCCATTGTTCGAACCTAGGTACACAGACCCTGTTGGTACCTTGACAAGGGGGCCACGCGGCCTGCCAAGAGCCGCCCCGGCTTTTTGACCATGAGCATTTCTGCTTTATTGAATCATTAGCCACCTGGGTAGCAGTCGGATTGACGAGGACGGGAGTGAGTGAGCCGCAGCCTCACATTCGTTTTAGTCTCCGAATCCCAACCAACCAGCCTAACCCATCCAACTAAAGAACATACGTTGCAGAGCCCGTTCCTGACTCGCCATTTTCTAAGTACTATCCTCTCTTCCGGCAGGTTTTGACAAGATGTGGAGCGCAGAGGTAGGGAGCCCGCCGTCAAGATGGATTGGCCATGGCGGGAATAGGAGCAGGGGTGGTTAGGCAGCCATCATAACATGAAGTACTGGACAGGAACAATCACTGTGCTCCGCGCGGTGTCGGCTCGTGGCCGTGATTTGGTCCCCATACGGTTGACGAGGTGTATCATGTCAATGCAGCGTTTATTTCAATAACAACACTCCGCAAGACCAGGGGAGGTGGCTCGACAAGCGCTCGGCAGCCGAACTACCTAGTCCTAATTAGTATGTATTAACAGACAGCCAGGCTATGGTAACATGTCCAAGCAGGAAGTTGCACCAGACCGTCAATATGACCATACTGGCGAGGTCGCGCTTGTGTCGGAACATGGCTGCCTGACAACGGGACGAAAGAGCATTTTCCCTATATGCCCGCTTTGGGACGAGTTGGACTTGTTGGGCTGGTCAGAACGGCTGGGCCGCTCGGCGCGTCCATTATAAATACCTATGTAGCGGGCTTATGCGAATCCCTCGAATGACTGATTCAAAGGCTGCGAGGGGCTTGTCCCTTTCAATTTCAGGGGCAAAAACTTGGACTTTTAGCGAGCTAGCGTGTGGCTGGGGCCTGAAGCAGGGTCCTGCCCTCCCCTCTCCTAGGAGCAGCAATAGAGAGAAAAATTATAGAGCGAAAGGCCGCGGTGGCGTCGGAGGAAAGGGGAGCGTGCTTGAGGTATATATGAAAGAGACGTGGAGAGAGGACAGCCCGTATTTACCGGTGAGGAGGAGGTGTGTAGATGCACTGCAAAATCGTGATGTATAGTTATCACATTGAGAGAAGATAATTGCTAGGCCGAAAATGCCTCAAAACGCTGGGAGATGCACTTTTGCTAGTGGCTAACTAGACAAAAGAAAAATGTTGATTTTTACAATACAGACAAAAGAGAGAAAGCCCCAAAAACAGACAGACCCCACACAGGTAGTAGTCGAAGTAGGTTGAAAGTGTACGATGCGTGGTGTTGTTGGGAGCTGTTGTAGTGAAGCGTGTGTGCGCCCAAGCTCCCTTCCTCCTTTTTTCAAAAGTGAAGTCCCATGAAAGCAACGCCTGCCTGCCTGCCTGCCTGCCGTGCTCTGAGTAAAAGAAAGAAGAACAACCGGCCATCTATATGCCTTCCCACCTAGTGACTCCGATGAAGGGTGGTGCAGACCGTAGGTACTAAGTAACTAACTCAGAAGAAGCCAAATGCTAGACCGACGGGCGCGCCATGCTATCTGCTTAACGAATTAGTCGCTGGACTCGAAACGGAACGACGGGTCGTGCACCATGCCAGCCTCAGGACACCTCGCCAGAATCTGCGGCATCTTGTCCGCCTGCCACCTCAGCGGCTGGTGGTAGCCCAGTGGGGTCTCGAAGAAGATGACCTCCACCGAGAAGGTCTGCGCGACCTCCTGGGGTGGCAGCCTCGCGCCCCGCTTCTGGGCCTGCAGGAAGAACCACTGGTCCTCAAACTTAGACTCGACCGAGCCGTTCGCGACGCGCTGCTCGAACTTCTCCCCGCCGTCCTCCCTCGCGATCTCGAGCATGAGCCTCGGGTTGCGGAGCGACAGGCCGCCGTTGTAGCCCACGCCGAGGTGCTCCGGGATCGGCGCGCCGATCAGGTCCCACTCCATGAAGTCGTCCACGGTCACCTGGCTGTTCGAGCAGAGCACCGAGTCGGTCTGGAAGATGAGCACGCGCGCGAAGGGCTGCAGCTGCTCCCAGATCCAGGGCTGCACGAGGAAGTTCGACACCGACTGGTGCGACCTGAACTGGGTCGACCCGGGGAGGAAGCGGACGGTCAGGCGGCCGGAGCGGAGGAGGCGCTGGAGTGGAGGCGGGAACGGCTCGTGCCAGGAGGACTCGAGCGTGAAGAGGATGATGGGCCAGGACGAGTCCAGCACGGAGGAGAATTGCAGGATTGATGGGATGAGGGAGGGCGTCATGCGCGTCTCGATGATGACGGCCGCTTTGAGCGGGTAGGACTCGTCGTCGTCGTTACCGCCGCCATTGTTGTAGAAGTGGGATGGGTTATAGCGGTCGTAGTCGTCAAAAGCGCCGACGCAGAATGATCTGTTATCCTGTTTGTGTCACCAGGGAGTCTGTGGTTAGATAGACTGCCGATCAAGGTACGTGGCTGGAGACGGGACAAAGAGTGAACGGATAGGTAGCTGTGTCTCGCCTCCTCTCTGATCGCGTGCAGGCCAGAGCCGTCTGGCAGTAAGAGAGAAGCGAGACGGTACACGGAGAGAGAAGGGGAATGAATGGTCAGGACTTACGAGAGTCAGGTATCTCGAACTGGCGAGAAGCCATACCGATCCGAGGATGAGGAGAGACACCAATGTGAGAAGACCCCTCTTGGGGATCTGCGGCAGATAGTTGAGCCAGCCGGCGGTCTGATGTGAACAACCCGTCTCCATTGGCCGAATCCGCCCATACGAGTAGCCCATAACGACTGCTGTGGTCGCCGTCGGGGGGCGCGCGTGCAAGCAGCTGAACTGCTCAAGTACGTGGGAATAGTAGCGAACGAGGGGGGTGGGGGTGGATGGTTTCGGCCCTTCGACCCTTCTCACACTTTTTGTTTTACGCAAGCACCTGACAAGTAACCAGGATGTAAACGAGTGACTGCGTGCTTGCTTCCGTGGTCAGGCGTGGTTGTAGTTCGTGACACTTTCTCCGCAACCGTGGAAGAAGAGAGGGCCAGTGTGAGGAGAAAGTTAAGTGACTGAGTTGGGTAGGACAAGCACGGCAGCAGCAGGGGGTATCGGTTCGTTTGTGTGCTTCTTGTGGGCTTGTGGTCCCTGACTCCCCTGGCTCCTTGTTCTAGGTGGTATGTGGGCTTGTGCGAAGTTTGATGATGGATAGGATCTGGCAAGGGAAGATGGTTGGACGATGACAACGATGAGGAGATGCAGGAAGAGGGAAGGAACAGAGAGCAGTGAAGGATCGGAGGAAAGGCAAGTGAAGTGGAAGTGAAAGTGAATGGGGGTGGATGGGCTGGGAAGGTTATCTCGACGAAGGGGAAGAAGAATGGGACGACCCCATTCCGCAAGTCAAAGTGGGTGCTGTGACTTGTATGTAATGACCAACAGCTCGGGACCAGCGGGCCTGCCATGGAATTATTAAGGAGAAGCACTTGCTCCTGCAGCCAGCCCCTCCGTTCACGAGGAGCAGCTGGCTGGCTATCGCTCGATCGGCATAGGAGAACAAACCTACCGGAGAGATGTTGATCCCTTGATGCATGGCATATGGGACTGTCCGCCGCACTCGCGGTATTACTGGCTGTTTATGCCTGGGTATTGTAAATGGGAGACATGGGCGGTAGTCAGCCGAAGTAAGGGGAATGCTCCTCCCCCTGCCTCAGAGTCGAGGAGGTTCACTCTTCTAGCATGACTGACTGGTCTGAGTGGTTGGACCAAGTCCCATGTGGCTGTCTGACTGTCCGTACACCTCGTCATGAGTTCTGAGGTCTTCCGCATCAGCCAATCCCCCTTTTGTCGTGTCACCACTGTGTGACGGGGACGGTGCACGGGAGGGAGCGGGAGCGTTTTTATGGCCGGGAAGGACAGAGTGCATCTGCGAAGGGTGGCAATAATACGTTAAATTTGATGTGGGTGTGCATGCATGTTGGTGCTGCGTTGCAGTTACCCGTGCAGGGGAGAGGGGAGAGGGAGAGAGTACTAGGTCGACTCGCATGAACGTCGCCATCTCTTGTCTCTTCTGCGGCTGCTTGGTGTCCTTTCGTATTCACTGCGTCCGCTGATGATGCCCCTCCCATGAATGTTCAGAGTGTTGGAATGGGATGGGACGGGACGGGATTTTTGATGCGTGGTGATGGCAAGTTTGAACTACAATGGCCTAGGGATGCCCCTAAGAAATTCAGGGCATGTGCATGGAATCAACCGGCCTGGCGTCTGGTGTTCGGCTGGTCATATCTGTAGTCCCAGAGGGTCCCTGAAGTCTGTTAATACATGGGGATGCATGGATGTGAACGCTTGACCAATTGCGGAAGTGATGGCTGAGTGTGTGCTGGGGATCCTGGAATCACGTCCCAGTCAGACAGCACGGGTACCGACTACGATGCCTGGCTAAACGGTACTTGCTGGACAAGCTTCGAGGGCTTGGCCTATCATACGTCGAGTATCTGCCAGTGGCTTGGTTCAGCACTGTAGCCGGTGCACACTCCAGAGCACATTCGATTGGGCGATTGGGTTGAGCGGCAGTGGACCACGCATCGCGTATCCGGGATGTGGGATGTGGGTTACTGCTACTACGAACCGACATCGCCTCATTTCTTGGAGGCGTCTCTGTCGAGATTACGAGTTCTAGTTCCACGCACGTGGTTTTACCGATAACGATTCGTCATGTGCTCTGCGTTTTTTTTTTTTTTTAAGCTCGAAGGGAAGGTCTCGTATCTTCATGCGCGGGGACTCCGGGGAGAGGGATGGGATGGGATGCCTTTGAGTAACAAATTGATGATTGCGGCGCATCAAGAGCAACCTGTAACCGGGTTCAGGCCCGACTCGCTACTGAGTCCGCTTCGCCTCATATACTGATTGTGCAGCAGTTGTCGACCGAGCTGCCGGACACCAAGACATGCAACGATGGAGAAATGCAAAGCGACGGATGGGTACCTACAGCTCCCAGGTATTCAATGCCACGTACGCATTTCCGAATTCAGGACAGAGGAAATATGGAGCGAGCGACCAACATGTCGCCTTCGCCATTGCGACATGAAACCAAGAAATCAGCCCGTTATTGTACCACGTAAAACCCCCGGAAAAAAAAGGATAGGAGGAGCCAAGGGCCAGCTGGTGGGCAGCGGGAAATAGCTGTATACATGCAACACATTGGTGATTTCC
>PYST01000385.1:8853-30836 GCA_003049485.1 Ophioceras dolichostomum | reverse complement strand
GCCCCCTCCTCCGCCCCTGGTATCTGCGTCTTCTTCCGCGGCCCTGAGCCTCCGACGTGCCAGATGAGGCAGAGCTTCCCACGGAGCCGGCAAGTCGAGGAAAACGGCGTCCGCGCCAGGGCTCCGGCCGTCGACCAGGAAACCACCCCTGTAGACGTCCCTGTGCGTGATATGGACGACGTCGTCTAGCCCGTGTGCTGTGATCTCGGAGCACATCGTTTTGTACCGCATCTCGTTGAACTCGAAGCTGAAAACCTTGCCCTTGGCCGCACCAGGCTGACCACCCTCCGCAACGCCGTTATAGACTGCCCTAGCTGACGCGTGGGTAAAGCTGCCACTGCCAGCGCCGGCCTCGATCAGTTTGCTGCCCGGTCGCGCCCGTATCCTTTGGAGGATGTAGCTGTAGTCCGGAGTATAAACGACCTGCGTCCGGTGTGGTAGACTCGTAGTCCAGAGCTCGGGGCTCGGGGCCAGTATGTGCACAAAGCCGCTGGAAGCAGCTACCGCCTTCTTTGCGCCCTTCTGTCCCGCCATCTCGTTGGGGTCCTTGCCCTGGTCGGTGTTGTTTTCCGTACCTTCGCCGCCTGTACCAGCACCGTTCTCGTCTCGGCCTGCCTCATCTCCTGGGCCGCCTCGCTTTCGCTTCTTCTGCTTTTTGCCTCTCGACCCAGTGTCAACCTCGGAGGCGCGGATCTGAGAGCCCCATGAGACATTGAGGAAGGTCGAGTGCGGGAAGGAGCCGAATCGCGTATTGAGCACGGCGCCCTCGGCATAGCCATCGTGTTCGCCGTCTATTTCCTGGAGGTAGATTGGCTGCAGTCGGTCGCGCGAAAGGTGGACAATCGCGAGCGAGTTTGCCTTTGTTTGAGACCCCAGGTGGAGGAATGGCGATATTCGTGGAGCCGCCATTAGGTTCGGTTTTGCGACTTTTGGTAGGTCCCGTCAGACTTTGAGGCACCAAGAGCCGGTGAAGTTGGGAAATGTTCACCACATGCAAACCTTTTCAGATTCGGCAGACACCTCACCAATGGAGGAACTGGGTCGGAGCGAAATGCAGGGTCCAATTGAACTCAAGCTCAAAGTGATGAAAAATTTAGGGACCAAAACTTCCGCCGTGGAACCTGAAGCTTCCGCCACATTTGGCGGGGATATCCCCCGCATTGTTGTGGCTGTCGGGGCTGATAATTGCGTGATGCGCTTGCTCGTCCGCCACGAAGCTCTCTGGCGCTCAAGCTTCGTGTTGGTGAGTCAACTCCAACCATCCAACCGTGCACAATATTGACACTTTGCCAGAGCTGAGCCCCAGTCACCGACACTCTTTTACGCCCCGTTCAGCTCCCCCATCCCCCCTCCTTCTCTTCTCTTATAACGCCCAACGTCTCAATTTCTGGATGCACTCCTTTTTCAGGATCGTCAGGCTTTCTGCTACTTTTCGGTCGCTGCATCTGCCACGGTTTCGCCCTCTTTCGACCCTGAACCCGGCTGCGGCAGGCAGCATTGGCGCAAAAATGGATTCCTCCTCTATCAGGGTGCACAACTCTCTCCGGCCGGGGCCCTCGGTGCCCTTCGAGGCCATTGAGAAGGGGAAGGTGTCCTGGTATGCCTGCGGGCCCACGGTCTACGACCAGAGCCATCTAGGCCATGCGCGGAACTACGTTTCGACCGACGTCATCCGTCGCATCTTGATGCACTTCTTTGGGCTGGACGTAACCTTCGTTATGAACATTACAGACATTGATGACAAGGTGGGCATGCTCGCGGAAGCCGATTATTGGAGCGGGGGGTGTTTGGGAACAATCGTGGGTACAACATGCTGACCTCTCTCTCGTGATGGACTCGATGTACCAGATCATCATCCGCGCGAGAAGACAACGGCTGCTCGACCTGGAGAAGAAGAAGGCATACAGCCCGTCCGACGTCCAGGAACTTGGCGCTGCAGCCTTCAGATCATACGCAGAGAGTAATCTGCCGCTCCTCGTATCGACCGACGGCCTAGACGAGAAGACTTACGCTGAGCGAAGGGATGCCGCCTATGGCAAGGTGCTGGCCGGCGGCACCCTCTCTGGCGAGGGGAAGCCAAGCGACGCGGAGGCCAAGCTTAAGATGCACTTGGGCAACATGGACGTGGCCGCGAAGGGCATCCTGGAAGGCAACGTGTTCGGCCCGGCTGACGAGATTCTCCTTCCCTACCTCGACTCCCTCTACAGGGAGACGATCGACACGAGCGACCAGACCATCTTCACAGACCTGACAAAATACATGGAGGGCGAGTTCTTCGACGACATGGATGCGCTGAACAACCTGCGACCCGACGTCATCACCCGGGTTACAGAGTACGTCCCCCAGATCGCCGAGTTCGTCGACCGTATTGTCAAAAAGGGTTTCGCGTACGAGGCGGAGGGCTCGGTGTACTTCGATATCAATTCGTTTGAGAAGGAGGGCAACACGTACGCGCGGCTGCGACCCGAGAGCCGCAACGATAAGGCCCTTCAGGAGGAAGGCGAGGGCTCGCTCTCGAAGGGCCTTGGCGGGAAGCGCACCCCTGGCGACTTTGCCCTGTGGAAGAAGTCGAAACCCGGAGAGCCGTATTGGCCTAGTCCGTGGGGCAACGGCCGGCCTGGGTGGCACATCGAGTGCTCCGTCATGGCGGCCGACAAGCTGGGCGCCCAGATGGACATCCACTCTGGCGGCGTCGACCTCGCCTTTCCGCACCACGACAATGAGCTTGCTCAGAGCGAGGCCTACTACTGCGAGCACGGCAAGGGCGAGCACACGTGGGTCAAGTACTTCCTTCACATGGGCCACCTCTCCATCTCCGGTTCCAAGATGTCCAAGTCTCTCAAGAATTTCCAGACCATCAAGGACGCACTGGCTTCTGATTACTCGGCAAGGAACATGCGCATTGTGTTCATGATGGGTCGTTGGAACGAAGGCGTCGAGATATCCCCCCAGTTGAGGGTGCAGGCCGATAGCTGGGAGAACACAGTCAACGTATGTTTATTTACTTTCCTTTCCTTTTTGCATCTACTTCCCCGTGTCTCGGGCTTTTGGGGTCATTTTTGGGGGGAGGGGGGCTAACTTCCCTCTTCCGCACCAGCAATTCTTCACAAACGTCAAATCCTGGCTTCAAGAGGCCGGCTCATCGTCAGCAGGGCCAGCGGGTATCGAGTCCCTGTCGCTGTCAGAAGCCGCTCCACCGAAGGACAGTCTCCTCGCCGAGCTAGAGCAGGCGAAGAAAGCCACCCACGCCAGTCTTTCAAACTCGTTCGATACCGCCGCCACACTGCGCGTTATTGTTGAGCTGGTCAACAAAGTCAACGTCCACCAAAGCGCCCGGAAATCTGATGCGGACCTCGTCGCCATCGAGAGGATCGCACGCTGGATAACTAAGATGGTGGGCATCCTCGGACTCAACGCCAACGCTCGCCCGCCATACGACGGCCTGGGCTGGGTTCCCGAGCCAGGCACGGCACTGGACGTCGGTGCCGCGAAGGAGGTGTACGACAAACTGCGGGTCGAGATCGCAGCTTCGGACTTCGCTGGATCTGTCGCTTCTGTCCTCTCGTCCCAGAGCCCGGAAGCAGAAGCCCAACGGTTGCTCAGCTCTGGTGACGTGTCGGATCCGGAGAGCCTGGCGTATCCCTACCTCGACGCCGTGGCCAAGGTACGCGACGAGATGCGCAAGGTCGTCTCGTCCGCGGCCCCGGAGCAGAAGAAGGCCATCTTGGCACTGAGCGACCGCATTCGCGACTTCGATCTCACCAACCTCGGCGTGTACCTGGACGACCGGCCAGATGGACAGCCGTCGCTGATCAAGTTCGTGCCTGCGGCTAAGCTGATTGCCGCGCGAGAGGAGAAGGCCGCTGCCGCTGCCGCCAAAGCGCGCGCCAAGGAGGAGGCCAAGCTGGAGAGGGAGCGCCAGGAACAGGAGAGGCTCGCTAGGGCGGCGCTCCCGCCTCACGAGATGTTCAAATCCGACGACCGGTACGCCGAGTGGGACGCAGACGGCGTCCCGACGCGCATGAAGGACGGCAGCGAAGTGCCCAAGTCGCAGTTAAAGAAGCTTAAGAAGTCATGGGAGGCTCAGAAGAAGGCCCATGACGAGTATCTGAAAAAGAAGGCAATGGGCGGCGCTTCATAAGTCCAGCCGTCGCTAATGGTTCCCCGTTCACACCGGGTCTTCTGAGGATTCCATCATTTTCATCACATTTTGTATTCCTTCTTGGGTTTGGGTTGGTCAAAATATTTCCGTGTTGGTACTTTTTCTCCTGCGATAAATAGACCGAGAGGTGCGAGGGAGGAGACCACAGAGGAAATCTGGCTGTAGCGTTCATCCGGCTCTTATGGGCCTTGGCTCCGCATCGACATACCCATTTTTTTCTGTCATGGCACGTGTCTTTCCGTGAGTACGAAAGAGAACCCGCCTCGCCCTACCACCTCCCCATCGAGGCCTCCTCACACAACTAAGCCATCGCCTACTGCATGGACTGGTGAGGCTCCTGCTGGTTACTGAGTAACAGGGCAAAGAGAGGGCGTGGGTTAGCAGGCTTGAATGCGGACGTGTAGAAGGGAGCCGCTAATCGAAGACCACATAGCGCGAGAATGAGTTCAGGGAACAGGAGATGGGGGCCACATACGGATCATATCGGTCGTAGTTGCCATACTGCTCGTCGTACATGTGCTCAGCCTGCTTCTTGGCGTGGTGCTTGGCCTTCTCGCGATCGACGAAGTCCCAGCCCTTAGACTCGGCCAGCTTGTCGACCTCGAAGGCGGCGGCGGCGGCCAGCAGCTCCTTGGCGCGGGCGTGCTCGACCGGCTGGCCCGACTCGCGCTGCTTCTTCTCCCAGAGGTGCATGGCCTCGAAGGCGGCGCCGCCGGCGATCAGTTCGTGCGAGAGCTTCGACTTGTGCGGCTCGCCGTCGTAGATCTCGTCTCGCTGCTGCTTTGCCTCGTCTATAAAAATTTGGTCGCGTTCAGGTTAGGGCAGGTCCTGACTGTAATTATGGGGGAAACGTGTTTGTACTTTGCAGGCAAAGGGGGCGGATGGGAGTATGGAACGACGAACCGAAGCCGAACATATTGGTGGCGGTTTGTCACTGGAAGGATTGATCGAGCGTTCGGAATGTAGAGTTGGTGGGTGATGCTTGGCTGTGGGGGAGCTTTGTGGGACTTGGATCAGGTTAACATCGGTTGGTAGCAAGGGCAACTGGCCGTTCGCAGAAGGAAAATCGAAGGGGGCAGCCCATTTATACCCATCAATCTGCACCATCTGCGTCCCGACCCCCCTTTCTTCTTCAACTCTCACATGCCGCGAGCACCCACCTCCTAGATACTGTACCGTCCACAATGACAACGCCCGTGCATTGACCAATGGAGCTTATCTCCCTGTCATTCGGAAGCATGCTTCATTCCCCTCGCCCGAGTGGTGTCGAGCTGCCCTAGCTAGCCTCTCCAACACTGTTCAGCTCGACAGGGGCCACCATCCCAAGTGCTGTTTGGCTCTCCCCATGGATTCCCTGTTATTTAGCCAGCATACGCAAGCATCCCGGCTCCACCTCATCCATGGCCTTGGAGCAGCCGATCCATCCCAAGGATCACGGAGAGCTAGCTAGGCTTTATCTAGGTAGCTCAACCCCAAGCCCCCCCCCCCCCTTCCCTTGAAGTTTAAATCGGGACGACCAATCCCTCATCTCCTCATTGACGCGGATGAGGCCACTTTTAGGGTGAGAAGACAATGAGTTCCATACGTAGGTAGGTAGAATGCCTGGAAGTAGCAGCGAGGGGGTGAGCTGGCAGGTTTGGAGAGGCGGTCACAAATACGTAAACCCTCGAGTGCGTGTCGATCGAGTGCATGTCCCGATCTATGCTGAACTACTTTACGCCTTCAGGCGATGCTCGAAAGATGGAGCCGGGTTGAAACTCCCGTGCCTGAGGGGGTTTCTGAAGGAGGGGGCATTACATCACAGCCTCCACCCCTCCTGGGCGGAGCCATGCATGCAGGCCTCGTTCACACCCTGTCCACGAGAAAACCCGGCCGGTTGAGCCGTCATATCCGATTCGAATCGTGGTTAGTTCAGATTAAAGCGGCGTCTTGTTTTATGTTATCGCGTACTTCTTTGGGACACTTACTGCCCAGTGGGCTCACTGCAGTCGGTGTCGAGATACGTGGATCGTATATTGATGAGTGAAGTTAGAAATGAAGTCGAGACTTTGGAGCAAACACGAGCTCCCAAGCACGAGCTCCGAAGCATTCCACGCCCTACCGACCCGTCTATTCGGGTGATCCGCGTGCCAAGACATGCCATACCCGGCTTGGCATTGCTTGTTTTTTTGGCTCCCGCCCGCTCTCTGTGTCCTGATGGACGCTCAGCGATACGGTAACTATCACTGCCAAGCATCCCAGCGCTCCAGTCTTCAAGCAAAACGCTGAATCTCTATGGCCCGTCTTCCTCAAAACTTCGAGGCAATTAGCGTGAGCCATAGTGCATCGAGGGCGTAAAGCGGTGAACTGGTTAGTTGGGTCAAGTGCGGAGTTGGGTCAAGTGCGGGCGGGGTTGTGTCGAGCCACTCCTAGTCCGCTCCACCCTTACGCAACTCCCAATGCACACTGGCCAGCTCGCTGATTTTGAGAGATGTTATCCTGGAAACTAATATTAAATATGGACAATATGCACATTATGCAGGAGCTGCGACGGCAGCTGTGGCAGTAGCCGTGGTATCATGTAGACAGACATGCATCAATCTTCTGACAAGTAGCCGGTCCCTGGATAGTTCAGTCAAGGGGCCACCCATCCTCGCCATCACCCAGAATAAAAAAGGCACGAAACATGAATGAAGCAGGGAATAATAACCGCTAGGCAGAGCGAACAAGAATGCGAAAAGAGAGACCAAAAACGAAGTCAACCTAGACGAGAATCGTTCCAACTAGTTTAACTCCTGTTCCCCCCAATCACCACCATCGTAGCTCACAGTCGAGGCGCCCCACCCATTACCGGGTTTCTCATAGTCGATATCGACGCTCACGCCATCCGCGTCGACGGTGCGATGGCCAACGGTTAGGTACTTGCCGTAATGGTTCTCTCCCGAGTCCTCTGGGTGGAGTTGATGAGGAGCAGCCGCCGCACTGGGAACACCAACACTGGGAGCACCAGCACCGAGAGCGCCAGTAGCAGGGGGAGCAATAGCAGTGGCAGGGACGGCCGTACCAGCCGCCATCGCGCCGGCATTGAGCGATGTCCTTGGGCTCGTACTGTTAGAGAAAAGCGGCTGGACTACGCACGCCTCATCGACGGGCGTCTGGTTGCTGTGTTCTGTCGATGATCCCGCGACGACTGTGCCCATGCCGCCTCCTCCCGGCGTGGTTGTCGCAGTCACAGTCGCAGTCGCATCGGAGGCGGCACTGGTCGACGGAGCGCTGTTGTCGCCTCCTGCCGCGGGCTGGTTTGGTGTGGTGGACAGGTTCGAATCCGTTGTGGCGGCAGCAGGTGGCGCCGTTGCTGGTGCCGGCGCTTGAGCTGGAGGGCTTACAAGCTGGCTCTTTGGCCGGGTGATGGGTACCATTCGCAGACCGGACACGCCGGCAGTCAATTCTTCGTGGGGCGATTGAGGAGCCCCGTCTGCTCCGCTGTTGTTGAACATTGAGCGAGATACGCTTACGGGGCTCACAGGTGCGCCGGGCTGTTGGCGGTGGTATTGTGTGCCCTGTGACACTGGAGAGTTGACTGATGCGCGGGGCTGGCCTTGTCCCTGCCCTTGCGCTGGGACTTGGATATGGATAGGATGCGAGCCTAGAGGGTTTTGATGCAGAGCCATTGGGTGTTGGGGCTGTTGTTGTTGTTGTTGTTGTTGCTGCTGCTGCTGTTGAGGCGGCATATTTGGCACCAATGTCTGGAATCCCTGGCCTTGGGTTTGGTTCAGAGACATCGGATGCTGCACTGTCGCCTTCCTCTGCAACTTGCTTGGCACAACAGGTCCACCCGTGAGAACAGGGCCACTGATCTTCTTAGAGCTCGAGGGGGCGTCAAAGAGCTTAGAGTACCATCGCTTACTCTTGCCAGAGGTTCCTTGTGGCTGCGTGACAGCTGCTCCCTGTACAGGAGCAAAGGCCGGTCGCTGTGGCGGAGTAGTGCTTTCTTGCGGTGGCATGCTGCGCTGGGGTGCTACTTGTGGCATAATGTTGCTAGGGGGAACGCCGCTGACAAACTGCACCGCGGGTCCTCCTACGGGTTGAGGCTGGAAAGCCATCGGAGGCTGCGTTGGGTGCCCGGTCCAGACTTGCTGTGGAGTAAGTTGCTGAGGAGGGAACTGGTTCTGATGCGGCTGGACGCCCGGCGGAGGATACGGCATCATGTTGGGCGGTATGCCTTGGTGGATTTGTATTTGCACGGGCATCGTGGCGGAAGCTCCTGGATTGGGCATGAACTGCCCGGCAGGACCCGGCATTGGATGTTGCTGTTGGCCAGCCAGAGGAGGCATATTAGCGGATGGGTTATGAGGTGCCGCTGCACTTTGCAGTCGGAGTAGCTGCGCCCGTTGCTGCAAAAGCTGATGCCCTTGTTTTAGTGCCGATGGGAGTTGCCCTGCAGCTTGTCCTCCAGCTTGCCCGCCGGTTTGTCCCCCAGCCTGAGGTTGCCCCTGGGTCTGCTGCTGAACAAACTGAGTCGTATTGTGGGCTGCCCCTGGTGGTTGTGACGGCGGTGGAGCTGCAGCCTGCTGCTGTGCTGTGGCCTGCTGCGCCATGGCCTGCTGTGTTACACCCTGTCCCGTGGTCCTCTGAGGCGGCGCGCTTGTTGGCGACGTTGTGGCAGCTCCAGGATATGAAATCTGGAGTGCTACAGCTGATGTATCAGTGCTGCTGCTCTGCGCAGGCGGGGCCGGCTGCTGCTGCTGCTGCTGCTGTTGTTGTTGTTGTGGCTGCTGTTGCTGCTGCCGCTGAGGCTGGGACAACTGATTCTGAGGTTGGGGTGATGCCACAACTGGTTGGCTTGCAACCGGCTGTTGAGATGACATCTGGCCAGCGGGACGGCTGGCGGTAGACCCTTGTGATGGTTGTGGTGCCTGAGAGGGTGCCTGTGTGGGTGCCTTTGCCGCTGGCAGCACCGCGGTCCATCCTGGTCCGGGAGCAGGTTTGACACCCTGTGGAGCAATTCCCTGGAGAGCCGTGGCTGGCTGTGAACTATTGGAGAACCCTTGCGCCTGTGGCGTGGATTGAGATTGCACATGCGGCATGCCGGCGACCTGGGGAGCGGACAGTGAATGAGCGGCAACATGTTGAGACAAGCCAGACCCGGTACGCGCATGCGGTTGTTGTAGCTGCTGCTGCTGCGGCGGCGGCTGCACCGGCTGGGGTGCCATCATTTGTCCTGGACCAGCGACCTGCAAAGGATGTTGCTGGGGGTAAACCAACCCCGGTTGAGCCCCTTGGTTGACGGCTGGAAACATGAATCCTTGCGGCGGATGAGCCGATGGCATCTGCACGAGCTGTGGCTGCCACTGCTGATTCTGCTGCTGCTGCTGCTGCTGCGGTTGTTGTTGTTGTTGTTGTAGCTGCTGCTGCGGACCTGCACCATACACGGGTATCGGTTGAGGCCCCAATCCAGGGAACGCGCCGCTTTGCATAGGCCCAGAAACACTCGGCATCTGCGGAATACCGGCAGGATGCGGCCCTCGAAGGGGAGCAGACATTGGTGGATGATGCATCGGGAAAGCCCCTGGCGGTGGGTGCGCCTGAGCCACTGGAAAACCGCCGGCGTGACCGCTGGGAGGACCTTGAGAGTAAGTAGCCTGGAGTTGTGCGGCTTGGCCAGGTTGCCCCGGGGCGCCAGGTGGCATCCCCGGAGAAGGCGCCTGCTGAGTGGCGGGAGGGCCCTGGGCAGCGAAAGGTGGAGGTGGCGATGCTTGCTGCGACACTGGCTGGTAGGGTCCGCTGGCCTGCGAGGAGACTGACTGCCGATGCACTGAGTGTATCGACTGTGCAGAGGAGCCTTGCGCTACTTGACTGGCGGCGGGATGAGCGGCAGTTGCGAACTGCATCTGCTGCGGCGGTTGTTGAAAGGGCCTCGCGGCTCCGCCTGTCTGTGAAGACAGGGAGAGTCGGTGGGCCGAGGCGATGGAGTGAACCGGAGAGCCATGCGACGTCGGCGGTGGACTAGGGCCTTGGGCAGCGTGTGCCCTCTGAGGCAACACACCCCACGGTCCTTGGGTACCAGGCGGAGGGGTTGGTCGGCTTTGCTGAGGTGGTGTGTACACGGCCATGGGCGCAGCTCCGATCGACATGCGATGGCCACTTGGCACAGGAGACCCGTGCTGCGAGGGATGGGGTTCGCCACCATACGTAGTAACCCCACCATACGTAGTTGAAGGCATCGATGTCTGTACCGACGTTGGCGGGACCTGTGGAGGACCCTGTAGAGGGCCCTGAAGAGGACCCTGTGGAGGAAGCTGTGGAGGGACCTGTTGAGGGATATTGAAGGGTTGAATAAACTGGTGATTCTGGATGGTAGGTGCAGGCGGTTGCGTGCCTTGTTGTCCATATCCGGAAGGCCCGCTGCTGGCGGGCGGGATCGGGGCAACAGTGGTAGACTGTTGCGAGGCTCGCATTGGATGGTAAGGGGCCGAGGCGATTTGCGATGGAGCCTCCTTCGCGGGAATTGGCGGCGCCACTTGAGCAGCCGAAGATCGTCGTTGATCAGGGATCGGAAAGCTTGGATGAGGAGGGCCTCGGATGTCCGACGAGGACACGGGGACGAAAGGCTGGCTAATCGGAGGTGATGTACTGGGAGGCGGGGAGGCCGTGCTCCTCATCTCCGGCATGACCGCCGTTCGAGCGTTGAGGTTGTCAGGGTTGCTTTTTCCCACGATCTTGGTCTGGTCCTGATCGCCGGCTGGCGTCTGGGCTGTCGACGATCCCGGCCCAGGCAGGGAAGCGAAGCCGGCGGTATGGGATAGCTGGAACGGCGAGCTCTGGCTCTGGCCATGGCCCTGACTATGGAGGATCACGTCATTCAGCGGTGCCTTCGGAGGGGCTGGCGGCCCTGTAAGGCCGGTAGATGGAAGGCTGGTAGGAGCGGTACTGTTGGACCGATGTTGTGGAGGACCCTGCTGAGATCCGGAATCATGAGCCAAGTGACTTCTACTAAACTGTTCCCGAGCGATATTAGAGATAGTCGTACCAGTCGAAGTAGACTCCGAGGGTGCGGGCTGTGTGTATGGGGCGGCCGCAGCTTGAGAATCGTGAGGATGCTGAGCATGGTGGCCGGCCAAAGCGGATGAGTGGTGATGCTCTGCCCTAGGACCGGGTTGCAGAGATGCAGGAACCTGTGCCTGCTGCTGTGTCGGGAGAGCGTCAGGTGCGGTGCTGACCCGATGAGCAGGAGGCCTGAGGTCGGGCCTCCCAGAATGGGCGCTCGCGTGTGGCGCATATTGCTGTGGAATGCTGCTGCCCTGGTGCAGTGGCTGCGGTCCAACTTGAGAACCCGAATGCTGGGGTGGCTGGGGTAGCTGGGATGAAGAACCGTCCACGCCACCACTGAGCACAGACATGTAAGGCTTTGGGGGCAACTGGAAGGACTGTCGACCGGCCTCGGCGCCTTCTGCTGCAAGGATGGGTCTACCCCGCGCCGGCTTGAGAACCGAAGGCACATGCTGCACGCCTGCACCTGGATCCGGCGTATGTGTAGGAGCCACGGGACCTGGACCTGGAGTGGGACCTCTCCCCTGTTCGGAGAAGGAATGGGCCATGGGAGCACGAGCTCCAGGATCGTCGCGTGTAGGCGGGGTGGCCGGCAAAACGTCCGAGGACCTCTTCGGGGTTATGGCGGGGCCGGTGGTAAAATGTGCCTCCGTTCGAACGTAGGAGCCATCTAAAGAGCGCCTTTTTGGAGAGGCCCCCAGCGCGTCATCTCTGGCCTCGGTAGACACAGATCCCCCCACCATCGAAAATCGGCTGTGCGGGTCACGATGGGCAACAACCTGCCTAAGGTGAGGTTGCCACGGTTGGTACCTGCTGCCATCCCCAGGCGCCCCAGCATAGGACTGTGAGACGTTAGGATGGGCTCGAACTTCCTCCTCGCTAGGGGGCTGTTGCTTGATGGGTTGATTCGGTTGCTCGGAAGGGTTGAGTTGCCGGCTCGCAACATTCGAGGGAGCTTTGTCCTGAGCAGGGGCTACGTTATGTACGGAACTTGTGTGGTCCCTACTCCCAGATGTAAATTCCTGTTCTTTGGTGGCTGCGGCTGATGGAGCAGAGGACTGCTCTGAAGTAGTTGGGGGAGAAACAACGCTATAGGCAGGTAGCTCGACGGGCGTTGACTGGGGGAGGACAGATCGCCGCTGGAAGCCGCCAAAGACTAGTTCGCTCCCGGGAAGTTCAATGGGGGTCGGATTAATCTCCTCATAGCACCGCCCTGTGGACTCGCTAGGAAGCTCTGCAAGCGGACCCGAGGGAGACCAGGTCGTGGCCATGCCGGGGAGCTCGAAGGGACGCTCCCAACCGTCGATCATGTGTATCTCTGTGGAGGCGGCCTCGGCGGGTGCTGGTCGATCTTGTTGTGAGGCATCCAGCGCCTGTGCCGAGACGGCTCTAGTTGCAGCACTAGGACCACTATCGGCGGCAGTAGCTTCGCTTTCTGCGGTGGCGCCCAGCTCGGACACTGCAGGCTTGGTAGGCTCGACAGGCTCGACAGAAGCAATCACTCCAATAGGATGGGCATGAGCCGGCGATGCTGTTGAGCCCGGAGGCGACACGATGGGCGGAGAGAGAATCGGTTCGCTTTGGATGACGTCTGCCACAATCACGCGATGGGCGGCGGCGGCACCGGACCCTGGTTCGCCGACGATAACATCAGGCGAGACCACTTGGGAAGGGGCGACAGGGGGCGTCGCGGTGACTGCATCGTTCAGAACCGGCGTCGACGTCACCGACTCGCCGACCACAACCTCGCTAGCCATTACTCTCGGGGTTCCGCCAGCACTAGTCATTGGAGATATGTGAGGCTTGTCTGCGGTAAGCAGGTCTGTCCTCGACGCCGCGGCTGGAGCCTGTCCGTTGAGGTTGGTACTTCCACTGCTGCTGTCCCCTTTGGCATCCACACCGGCCTTGTCCTGTTCCTTGAGGCCCGGTCTGGTGTCCTCTCCGGCCTCGGCTCCGTCGTCTTCTGGTTTGCCATCTTCCTCCTCGTTCAGAGGCGAAACGTCGTTGTATGGCCCGGGCCCGAGATACATGAAGCTGTCCGGTTGCCAGCCCCAGCCTCCGTACTCTTCGTCGGCCTCGGGGATGGCGGAAGCGCTCATACCGCCGACCCGGGACTTCCTTGCTGATGCACTACGGTGGCTCCGTTCCCCAGAGCCCGCAGCAGAGCTCCTCCGCATCTGCTGGTGGCTTTCGAGCCATTCCTCAGGCGCGAGGTCTATCGGGGTGGAGAAGTCGTGCGCGAAGTGCGAGGGGAACTCGTCGCCCGGCTGGGGAAAGGTGTACTGGACTATGCCAGTGGGCTTGTATCGAAAGAACCATCGTGTCCCGTCATAGTCAGACTCCCAGCCTTCGGGAAGGCCGGACATGACGTGCTCGGGCGCCAAGGGCGTCGGCCCATCTACGGACGGCGAAAAAGGAAGCCCCGAGCTGGTTCGCGGAGGACGGCGCCGTCCTGTCGAGTACTTGTGTGCGCGCTGGTGACTTTTTGGACTGATGCTGGGTGAGGTCTAACCTCAGGGGCCTGGTCGACTTCGAGATTTTCGCACCGAGTGGTAGGCGGGCATGGGCTGCAGTCACCGTAGGCGCGTACTTACGATGAACACTTGTGTCATGCACTCTTTTATATGACTGGATGGGTGGGCGCGTATCTTGCGAGCAGAGATGTTGTTTCCCTGGCACAAGCGGGATGGAGCGTTGGTGGAAAATAAATTAAAGGGGAGAGGGTATGAAGAAAATTAAAAAAGCAAAGAGGCAGAGGGGAACAAGGGAGGAAACGACGCGCCTAAAACCCGAATATTCGCATTGAATAAAGCAAATGGAATAAGAGCTAGATTTGTAAAGGTTCGCGATCTTCGGGGGGATCTCTCGATGCAAGGTATCGTGACTGAGGCTCCAGAGCCGCTCTGCACAGAGAGTAGCCCGGAGCTTTCTTGCTGCTGTGCTGTCTCGTCGCCAGTCGTTGCACAGGGAGCACATGAGGGAAAATTAATCGGGGCTTGGGGGAAAAGCTACCAACCGACAACGAGGGTGAGACCACGAGCTAGCCCAGAAGCAAGCTTGCCTGGATCGAGTAGTGCGGCTGAGGGAGAGTGGACAACTGGGGGACAACTAGGGGTGGACGCCCACTGTCGGCACGCTGTCGGCACGCCGCCCAGACCCAACGAAGCCAATGAAGGCTTGGGTTCACTCGAGCTCTTGTGGTGGCGTCCGCATCCTCCCTGGCGCACTTCCCGTTTATTGCCTCGCTTCCAATAGAACCATGCACACTGACTGATGCACTGCCAGCGACCGCCCGCACGAATCGGGCACGCAGATCCCTCGACTTGCCAGCTTGTCGACGTGCAGGTGTGTGGTCGCGCGATTTTCCGTCGCTATCAGGCTCGCTCCCATGCTTGGTCCCGCGCATCCAGCATCAAGGGTTGGAGCCTCGGAGGGTCGGACTCGTCTGCTGCAGGGTTCTGTCTCTGCTACCTATGCTTCGCGTCACGCACGACCGCCACATCCTTTCGAATATGCATGCACCATATGCATCTTAGCAAAAAGAACAGACGCGAAATCGATCTGAAGCTCTGAGCAAAAAAATGAGAGACGGTGGCACTCCGCTGCTTTCGTCTGGTGGTCTGGTGCTGACCCTGGGCGCTGCAGGTGTTCGGGTGGTACGATTGGGGGCAGAACCGGGAGAATTTCGACTGCGACGCCAGAGGGCAATTCGACGTAACGCCAAACGCGGCACCCTAGCAAGCATTTTGAGCCCCCGCATATCCCCGCCTCACTGCTCACTGAAAAATTGCCAGGGTCTATGAACAGGCTGGCACACCTAAATTTAGCCGTCAAAGTCCAACATCATGATTCCCGCTGGATGTCCCATCAGCAAGGAAGCGAGGCTGTACGCTTAAAATGTGTCCCATCCGGCAACTCCTTGGATTTCTGACTTTGAACCTTTCAGCATTCGAGGAGTAGGCAACAACAATCACTTCCAAGGTCTATGATTCCTCGCTTTCGGCCTTTCGTATACGACCTCTGCGCACCTACGAGCTTGGTAGGTCAGTTTTGACTATCTACACCACCGAACTGTCTCAAGGGTACTCCCGGGGTGAAGCACTCGTGCTGCTCGTTGTCGACGCCGCGCCATATTCTAGCTCTTCCCTCTGGCCAAACCTCAGTTGTAGCCGCGCCCTGTCCAGCATGGCCCTGTTGTATATCCAGACCACAAACGCCGCTAATAGCAGTATCCCGATTGCCGGTATCCAGTAGTGGTCGAGCTCCTTCCTTCGATGGTGGTGGTGGTTAGGATGGTGCGCCTCCATGACGGATCGATTCCCTTGACCTCTCGGTCGCCGTCGGCTAGGCTTCTCCGGTCTTTGCTCCTGGGGGAAGCGCTTGGGGAGGCTGTCTGTAGGAACATTAGGCGTCGTCGTCGATTGCTTTCGGCTTCGATGTAGGCAGACTCGTGAGTACGAACCGTCCTGAACCCTGTAAGCTAACGGCGGGAAGGCCTGAGCCGATATTTTGTCTAAAGCCATCATCCTCGCTATGAATCACTAGCAGGAAGTATTGTGTTCAGCCATTACGAAACCAGTCAGTGACAGTCAGATCATCCGATGGAGGAAGATGTAGATACCTAAGGTTGTTCTTTCACCATCGGTGTGAGTAACCTACTCTCTCCCGCCAGCTCCCGCGTTGCCAGCTCTTCCACCCACGTGTGCCATAACTGTCGCTCGTCTATCCCGCGGTGCTGGTATGAGAGTTGGGAGACGCGACGCCAGACGAACCCCTCGGAGGGCCCCAGTGACGACGGCCGGTCCAACACTCGGGGTGTAAGTTGCAGTACAGCACCAACAGGAGAACCGCGATGGCCGGTGACGCGATGACGGCGATCATCCCACCCGCACTAATTTCTTCCCGGCGGAAAATGATGGCTGAAGGAGGAGCCATGACTGACTCCGAGGTGACTGTCGTGGGTTCGAGTGCTGCGAAGGAAGCTCGATGATTCCCTGCCGTCGATAATAATGATCTATCGGGCGTGCAAAGATCTCTTGTTTCCAGGAAAAGCTCGAGATGCAATCGATCAAGGAAGCCGAATCTTTGTGGTCCTTATGCTCCAGTATACAACGGAGTTCGACTTGCTGCCTCCCGTCTCTCTTTCGGTCCTGGCCGGGCTTGGTTTCTTTTGGCGGTTGGGTCGCGGTGACAGTCCCACTTGATACCTTTTGACGCAAGCAATGACAATGATGATATCACAAGACGCATGGCGGGCGGTGGTGTTGGCTCGCGCTAGTTGTGTTCGGGTGGAAGTTACGGGCCTGCTTCCTGGCTGGTTCGTAGATACAAACCGAAAGCCACCGTTCTCACTGGAAGGGGGGGAAACAAGCAGACGGAGGCACATGGTTCCTGCGCCTTCACAACGGCCTAACTAGCCGGTCCGGATGATAGGTCAAGAAGGGCCGTCATACCTGGCTGTGCTCAGCCGACATCATGCTTGTTTTCTCTTGAGGCCAGTCATATCGAAGAGAGGAGAGCAACTTAGGGGGATTTGCCTTAACACCTCGTGCAAGTGTCCGTTGCAGTTAGCAGTTGGGCGTTGCACTGCTCGCGGGAACGCACATTAGTCGCCTAGGCACTGCCAACGACAGGATCGGCTTCACCACTGAAGCCGGATGTGGAAACCACGCCGTGGCTCTGTTCGCCGGTGCCCGTGGGCCATGTGCCAGCTATTTCGTCCGACGACTATAACGTGGCTGTGGAAGGACGCCGAGAAGAGGACGAGTATTGTAGAATATCGCCCATTGTACCTCGACTAGGCTCCCTTGGAAGCTCTAGAGACTGCAGTAGGGCTGGATTGGATAGGATATCGGTCCTCCGTTGGAGACCATCCTGACTGGACTATTTTTTCGGTCTGCAACCCCTAGAATGGCACAGGCCAAAGGCGACCTAGCAGGTGAGGCTGACTGACCACTTGGGAGCGCGCAACCATCATTCCCTCATCTGGTACCAAAACTCGGAAGCACCAAGCCTGTCTCACATTGTCAAATTTCTTCCGGCTTGCTCTAATTCGCAGCTGCGGCATGGCGCATGGGGACAAAGTGTCCACTGCACGATGGTTACCGGTGCACTCACACATGGGATAGCGTAGCCCTATCGGCCTCAGCAGGACGGTGATACCGATCTGGTTGGATGAGAGAAGAGGTGCCCCAACTGATAGCGACGGTCACGTCGTCTCGGCCAGCGACGGCACGACCACTATGCCAGCGTCCGTCACACCCTCTGTCCTGGCGCAACGGTCGTACTCGCGAAGGTGACAACGTCCATTAGCTTCACATTACCGACGGCTGTCATGCCACATCTTCATGCTGGATAATGAACGCTTCGTAGCTAGTAACGAGACAAACACAAGGATAGACAGCGAAGAAATTAACAGCCATTGTGTCAATCTACAGGGACTCTTGGTGGGTGGCCTGCTACTGAGCAGGCTGGCTCGACTGGGGACGGATATCAACCCAAAAAAGCTGGTGGATAAACACCGCTTTTCCCCCAAGGCTTCCTTCAGCACTACCAACATAGTCTAGCACTCCAAGGAGCGACGGTCGTCGACGCCGTCTATGGCAACGGCGCCATTGTCAACAGACACCATAAAGAAGAAATGTAGATCTCTAAAATGAAACAGTCACCAGATGGAAGAAACCAGTGACGGTGATTAACGATGGATCAGATTTTGGGTTGCTCTCTGAGCGCTCTGAATTGACAAAGATTGCCTAGCCACGTTGCACAGCCCATTGCAGACTGCCCTTCCCAGGGAGGGTAGAGCGGTACCGCCCAGCAATGCGTGTGGCAGAGCGCTCATGACTATCTGAAGAAGAGAAGAAAAAAAGAGAAAATATTATCATCAAAAATCTGGTGCTAGATATTTGGTTGCTTTCACGCACGGACCATATCGGGGTGACTAAGGCACCAGAAGTCACGCGTCAAATCAAGTGCTCTCGAAGCAATTTGTATCGAAATCGGCCCATCCTGATTCGCCAGCAAGAGCCGAGGAACGAGTCGGGGAGCTTGGACCTTGCCCGCCATCCCGTCCCGAACATCGTCACCATTTCTCCCAAATCGGCCTTATTATCACCTGCTGTCCTGCGACCACTCCGAAAGGCGGCTTTTGCCAATTGATTGCGAGACCAATCTCCCCTCCTCTCTAATACTCGACCAGACAATCAGTCCGGCAGCTCTCGTATCGAATTTCAAACGCAGCAGCAATGAGCGCCCAAAGAGTTGGCCTCATGGCCATGCGGCGAGGCAAGCAGCACGCCCATTCATTCTTCACCCATCACCACATCAGACGCAGCGCAGCGACTCAGAGCTAACATTTTTCGTCCAACAGCCGCCGCCACCGCCCAGCAGCCCGTCTTCTTCGCCCAGCACATCCCCAGACTAGCCCTGACCGCCAGCTCACAACAATCCCGGCCGATATCGACCGAGAAGCTCACCCCGCAAGACGCCAACGCGCTGCTCGCGGCGCAGCGCCTCCGCCGGCCCGTCTCCCCGCACCTGAGCGTCTACGACTACAAGCAGACCTGGTTCGGCGGATCGATCATGCAGCGCTTCACGGGCGCCACGCTGGCGGGCTCGCTGTACGCCTTCTCGGCCGTGTACCTCGCCGCGCCGCTGCTGGGCTGGCACCTCGAGTCCGCCAGCCTGGCCGCCGCCTTCGCGACGTGGCCTGTCCTCGCCAAGGGCTCCGTCAAGTTCCTGTTCGCCTGGCCTTTCACCTTCCACGCGTTCAACGGCGTCCGCCACCTCATCTGGGACTTCGCCGTGGGGTTCGAGAAGTCCAACCTGAAGACCGTGTCGCGCTATGTTGCGGGCGCGAGCATCCTTACGGCTCTGGGACTTGCTGCGTTCCTGTGAGATGTGATCGGGCGTTGGTGGGTGTCGACGCTTGGAGGAGGGTGAAGGGGGGGATTGCCGGCGGGAAACGGAGAGGAGGATATTCCGTAGCCAGCGGGTGGTAGGATAGCCGCACTCCGGTGTGAGGGAAGTGGGAAGGGTGGAGGGTTGAACCGCGGAGCCCTTGTAGCAGCAAAAGCGATGCTTCTGAAGGGAATTCACCAGATTTGATGTCTCAAGATTATGGAGGTGGTTTTGACCCATGGCTTCTGGGTTGATTCATTCTACTTGTGTACACGTAGGTTCGGCCGTTTCAAAGAGCGACGGCGACAATATGCTCCCTGAAGATGAAAAATATAAAAATCGCTTCCTAATCTACCTAGGGAGTGGTTCGAGTAGGGAATGCAATCCCGCGATCCTCAAGCAGGAGTGCGCCTTTATGCGAAGAGAAGCTCAAGAGACTCCATAGCACGTCCACAACGCCGTTCGCCCCAGCCCAAATTTCCTCCTCATCAAAGTGATCTACGATTCGTCTCGCGTAGATGAGCTGCCAAATGGGGCTGACTAGATGTCGCCCTTGCCACAGCAGTCCCGTTAACCAGGGGAGGGGACCACGGAGACAGGCTCTGGGTTACCTCCTGCTCATGAGCATGCCCATTTGGCACCAGGTATGTGCTGCCGTTCTCGCCGACGGACGAGACCGAGCCCTACTCGACTTGTCTGGCCGTGAGGATGAGCCGGTTCAGCTTGTGGTCCCCGATGGCGGCGACCCTTGGGCCGACAATGGGGCCAAGGAAATCAGCCAGCTCGGCGGCTTCGTGTTGGGCAGCGGCGGCGCTGACCCCGTTAGCAACTCCGTTGGGCCGGGAGTTGCCCGCAGTGTTCCCATCAGCAAGCCGCACGACGGCCTTGACGATCCCGCCAACTAGGGCACTGAACTCCATGGCAGCAGAGCTGTTCGGCCCCGCAGCAGTGGCCCTCTCCTGCATCGGCTGCAGCACGCCCGAGTCGAAGCTCTTGAGGTTTGGCAGCATCAGCACCCGCAGCGCCTCGGGCCCGCCCGCGGCAGCGAGACCGCAGACCGCGCCGTACAAGACGGGGGCAGGTTTGCTCGGGTCGAGGAAGTACTTGAGGCAAGTGCGCGTGAGCTTGGACCGCAGGTGCTCGTTGGACCTAGCATACTTGGTAGCGATGCGGCCCAAAAGGCTGGCCGAGAACTCGCGTAGGAGGAACTGTTCACGGAAGACCTTATCGCGCCCGCTCCTGTCGCTGCTGTGGCCGTTGGCGTCGCCGCTGCCACTCTCGCTGTTGCTCATAGCGTCGGCGACGCTCGTGCCGATCTTGCGGCTCATAAGGGCAGTCAGCACGGGGGCCGACAGGGGGCCGGCGTACGGATCTAGGAACAGATGTGGGTTGTCGACAAGGGCAGCCGTGAGCTCCATCATCTGTCGCACGGTGAATGTGTCGTCCAGGCGGTGTGTCACCATATTGGCAATGAAGTTCGCGAAGTATGGCACCAGCTGGTGCAGGCCCGGGTCGGAGCGCACCGACTCGAGTGCCGCCTCTCGCAACCGTATAACTTCGTCATCGGGCGTATCGTCAAGAACCGCGGCCTGTATCTTGTCGAAGTACAACACCAACTCCTTGCTGATAATCTGCTTGACGGTCGGGTGGAACGCGAGGTTGTCGTTGCCTGCTAGCGCAGCAAGGGCCGGGTTTGCGCCGGGACCTTTGGGGATGAGCTCTTGTGCTCGCGACTCGGCACTCGTGGGGTTCTGCGGGATCGATGGTTGGACGCCCTCGACGGCAAGCCAGTGTGCTGGGAGAAGCGCATTGGCAACGGTTAGCACAGTCCGGTGTCACTTCAAAAAGAAAAGCCACCCAGAGGCGGCCATGCCGTGCTGGGCAGATCGCTAACTCACCTGTAAAGCTCATGTCTCTAGGGACCTTAGGAAGGGGTGCGTTGATCATCCTCTCGAAGTCCACCTCCTCGTCGTCGATGTAGAAAAGAGGCTGACCCGGGCCCAAGCTTGCCTCACCATATCGCAACGGCCTCGTCGAATCGTATCCGTACAGCGGCTCTACGTCTAGTACCTTGAGCGCCTGGGACGTATCCTGCACCGTCAAGGTGGTGCGATTCGCCGCACGCATGAAGCGGAGCGCCTCGACGATGACCTGGCCGATGCGATATTCGACATCCTGCGACAAGCATCGCAGCGCGTCGTCGCCGATGTTCGGTATTCCGACGGACTCGGCGACGTCCCTGACGTTCTCGGAATTCCAGAGCAGTTTGGGCGCATTGTCCTCCTGCCTTGCTGCCGCCGCCGCCGCCATGGTGCCGAAGTGGTAGCGGAACAAATTTCGGCGCGTGCGCAAAAGATGTGACTCAGGTAGTCAAAAAAGTCGAAGTGAAAGAGGTTGATATGCTGGATGGAGTTTCGTTCGGTCACACTGGCAGTGTTGGAAGCGATGTTTGAATTTGGATTCGAGGCGGTTCGTGGTTTGTGAATCGTTCAACTCAGATGACGTCCCTCGCCACATCGAAGATTGAGATCCGTTGAATACCCCAGAAAATAGAGCTTAACACCCACATGCAGCCCCACTGCCTTGACAAAGATTTGTGCACTACAATGATGAACAATATATTTCCAGCTACAGTCTTCATACTAAACATCACAATGCAAGAACGACCAGGCACTTTGGCATTACCGAGGTAGCTGACGGCAGAATGACGAGCATCGGGAACTGAAATCTAATAGCGACCGGGTGAGTATGCTAAATCCTACTGGGTAGTGTACACGGTAGTTGTGTCTTGGTGCAAGCCAAAAAGCCAAAAAAGCAAGCCCTGCTGAAGATAACAGCAAAATGCAGGTGTAATAGGCAATTGACCGGGTTCGCCCCCCCCCCCCCCCCCCCC
>PYST01000384.1:0-34181 GCA_003049485.1 Ophioceras dolichostomum | reverse complement strand
CCCCCAACGTGACCCCCTTGATGGCATCCCCGTATTCAGAACCATGTATTTTCTCGAGCAGCCAGTTATCTCCCGTAGTACCTGGTCTACTGGCGTACTTCGTCCCCGATGGCACCTCACGGAATGCCATGGTGTGGAAAGACGTGCGGGACAGGAGTGCGACTCCCTTGAACTTCCGGCCCGTTTACGGCGGGGTCAGTGCCGAAATAGGCCCCTTCCCCGCACCAGCCGAAGGACAAGGGCAGATGGAGGCGTCGGCGGTCCCTCGGCCTCTGGAGAGGAGTGTGAGCCCAGCTGAGCTAGAGTGGGCAGGCAGGACGGGGCAACGACAACGCAGCAGCATGTGACAGCATGGCGCCTCCGTGAGAGTCCTCCCTGCCATCGGCCATAGGCTGGGCGGCATGACCTCTATCACCCTACGTACCTGAGGTACTTATTAGCTAGCTGGCCTCCCGCCCTCCTCTGGCCATCGGCTCAGGAGGGGGGTTCTTGCACTGGTCACAGGTGAATCATCTCTACCGTCGACAGCACATGGTCCCTTCGTGACCGTCCTCTCCTTCATTTTGGCCTGTTCGCTTCTGCCTTGCTCCGCTCCTTCAGTCGCTCCTTTCTAGTAGCTCACTCCTGTCTTGGGACGGTATCTCTCCTTCACCACCCCGTCGTCCGTCCAGCCTTGCCCTGTTCGTTCGCCCCCTATCCAGACTGGCTCGGGCCTCGCCGGCCGTTGCTGTATCCTCCTCGTATTCCCCCGTGTAGCGTCTCGCGGCCGTTCCCCTCCTAGCCTGCGGTCAGACAGCAGCGATGGCGACCGTCGATGATGTTCTCGACTTCCAAACGAAGTATTCGATCCTGAAACCGCCGACGGAGCCGGTGGTGGCGGAAGTGACGGTGGCAGCGGCTGCGACGACGCCCCTCACGATGCAGTTCGCGTTGCGAAACAACACGTCCTCATCGCGAGTATACGCATATGTCACCGGGCTGGACGTCAGCAGCGACTCTCGCGTGGTGCTGCTGCAGGCGGACGGACACAGCACGTACTACCCGGTAGACCCCGGAGCGGACCTGCAGCCCCTTCAGGCCGACTGTGCCATCGCGCTGGGCGCTCCTGGCACGACTCGTACAATCACGATACCGCGTGTTGTTGGCGGTCGCGTGTGGTTCGTGCAGGATGCAACCCTGACCTTCCTCCTGAACCGGGCCTCGGGCGGCAAGGCCGCGCTCGTGGAGCCGTCGGTCATGAACCCATCGGACAAGAACTATGAGCTCCTCTGGAGCTTCTGCGAGTTTACGTTCAACGAGGTCGAGCTCTTTGCCAATATCAGCTACGTCGACTTCGTCAGCCACCCGATCTCGCTGCGGCTGGAGCCGGCCTCTGGCTCGGGCGGCAAGGTGCAAGAAGTGAAGGGCATCCCGTCGGATGGCCTCGCGAGCGTGGCGGCCAAGCTCGTCGAACAGCATAGACGGGACGGGGCTGGATGGGACCGGCTCGTGGTGCGGTCAGCCACCTCGGGCAAGGTGCTGCGCGCCGTGAGCCCCAACACGGGCATACACCTGTTCGGACTCTTCGACGGCTACTACCAGTCCTATGTCGACCAGGTGTGGGCTCGGTACTCGAGCGCCAACCTGACGGTCAACACTCAATTCACCTGGGGCGTTGCGACCGGCCGTGTCGCTTCGTCCACCGGGCTGCTGACGTTCGGTAACATCGGCGGGTTCGCCCGGCCGAGCGCCAAGGACATTTTCTCCTCGGACTCTGGAGCATTCGCGCCCCAGCCAGGCGCCAACTCGGAAGAGCTGAAGAATATCGCCGCGCGTCTGGCTGCGGCGTTCAACCGAGCCACGCTGCTCATCAACTCCAACCAGCCCGACGGCGAGACGGTTGGCACATACTACCAGAACGCCATCTGCAACCACTACTCCCGCATTTTGCACGAGGTCAACATTGACAACAGGGGATATGCGTTCCCCTACGATGATGTTACGCCTACCGGTGGCGGCGACCAGGCCGGCACTGTGGCCAGTGGCACCCCGGGCCTGTTCACCATCGTACTCGGAGGCGGCTCTAACACCACCGTGTCCTCGGTACGCGTGCGGGAGATGGCTCGTCCTGGCCGACAGCTGCCTGGGGCCGGAGGCTTCGTCCGTTCGCAGCGCGTGCGGCGCAGCATGATGTTCCTTGGGGAAGCCGGGGATGGGCTGGGCGAGGAGGTCGCGAATGGTACGGTGGGTACGATGGGCGCGAGGGACGCACAGGCAGGGCTGCCACGAACGCCGGCGTCTATGAGTGACTCCAAGAGTGACAACTACCGCCGCAACGACGACTTGCACCAGCTGCAGAATGTGCATCCCACGGACCTCGAGAGGGGCACGGGGGAAAAGCTCGACATGGCGGGTCTCGGTGCCGACATGGCATCCCATGGAGCAGCGGGGGCCACGCTGCTGTCGATGTTCCCGCCGTCTCTCCGGGCCCGGGTCGAGGCCCTCCTGCTCCAGCGGCAGGCGGAGGCGGAGGGCGCAGAGTACGGTGCTATCGACGGCTCAGCCACAGCAACAAGTCCCGGTATCGGGCGCCCTGGCCGGTTGGACCGGATTGTCAACCCTGCGGTGGATGTCCTTGTCCGAATAATTGCCGCAGTAGTCACGATGCCGTTGAGGGCCTTTGCTTCACGCATGGCCATGCTTCTCCTCTGTTTCGTGTCTTACTTCGTGTGGTCGCCGCTCGTTCATGCCCTCGAACGACAGCGTGACCTATCAGGCACGGTGGTCACACCTGGGCCAACTGACACTCTCTAGTTACGTCTTCCTGGGCGGGGGCTCGGTGACAGTGCAGCTCACAACGCGTTCGTGGGCGCCCCTGTCTGTATTTGTATTTCTATCCTCGTCTGCTTTTTTTTCTCTTTCGATGTTTCTTTCTTGTTCTCTTGTCTCTCCTTCTCGCTTGTGTTTGTACATTTCTACCACACAGCCAAAAAAACCTTGTACATCCCTGTTCAATTAGTAGTATGCTTGCCTCATAACTTGCCTTGCATGCCGGGAATTCGGCATCCCAACGTTAGTTTGGCTCGTGGGTAGGATCGCCCAGAGAGCCAAGTGAGTGACGTGGTGACGTAATGGGCCAGACAAGCGTCATCGCCCATACCCCGCGACTCTCTCCAATAGCCTCAAGCGTACCTACCACCTAGGTTGACAAGTACCTAGGTCGAGGAAACCTGATTACGCACATACTAACGAGGCGTCTGTACCTACACCGACCTACTGCCTGGTAGGTACCTACCTAGGCAGCTCCCTAGTAACAGGTGGCTCCCTGGGTACTCTACCACAGTAGGCTGGCGTTGCTCTATCTGTCTTCTTCTGCATACCCCAGGTACCTAGGTAGGTAGGTAGTAGGGAGGTACCTACCTCGACATGCTATACGGTTTCGGGATTCTTGATCTTCAGTCGGCTATGGAGACCCAGCACCGGCGACGGGTAGAGACTCGTTCCCAATCATGGCACCCTCGTCCTCCTCGGCGCCTACATGGGTTAAGTACCTAGGGCAGGCAAGCAAGTTGGGCACCCAGGTACATCTATCAGGTAGGTAGGTAGGTACTTAGGTTTAGTTCTACTTGCCCAGGTGTGGTTTGTTCCAAGGTTATTCGCTTCCTCCTTAGGTGCACTCTCACACGTGTGCCACTCCACGAGCTTGACCAACCGTCGGGTATGGGCTTGTACTGGCCAACACGGCTCCACGGTAGGTGCACAAGTGCGTACCAGCCAGGACGCACCTTAGCTGTGTGCGAGGTGGCGGGTGCTACCCAGATCAAGCCAGACTTGCAAGACTTGCAGGGGAGCAAAACGACGTCACAGGGTGCACCTGGGTTTCGTTCGAATCAGTGCTGGGATAAGTAAGGCGCTAGCCAGCTCGAGGGGTGTGCGCATCATTGCATCAGCTTGACGGTCGGTGCATATAACAATGGCATCCGATGCTCCTGAAACTCATCGTGTCCTCTTCTGGCATCACTAGTCAGTTCACTGATACCTGGTTCGATTCCCAACTCATTGCTCTCTTTCGCACGTCTCTGCCCTATCCCCAGTGCCCTAGGTACTCAACCACCCACCTACCTACGTTAGCTGCCTGCTACCTCTGTCAAGCCTGTCGAGCACCTAGGTACTTACACACGTACCTACCGCCTCAGGCACTCGAGGTAATCATCAAAACACCCCGTCGTTCGGAAGCATCACTAAGACACTCTTGGATACAGCTGCGCAGGATCAGAACATTCATCGTACATCCGCGCCAAGTACTGACTGTCCTTAATTGCTCGGTGTGCACGCCCTACGTCCGTAGAAGCCCCTCCTAGTCTTGTCCTGACGCCGATTCACCACCAAAGGCGCGCCCTTGATTCTAACCGGATTTCGACCGGGGCATATGTTAAGCAGCTGCCCTACAAGGCAGCGTTGAAAGAAAGACGCAATGGATACCATCAACAGCATTGCCAGTGCCGCTTCCAAGGTGATATGGGGAGAGGGCAACAAGGACAAGGACAACACCGCCAAGGGTTCGAATGAGGAGCCCATCTCGGGCGTCCAGGGCGATGTTTCCAAAGGCGAACCATACGATATCGGAAATTTGGGTGGTTAGTTTGTCGCATCGTCCCTACCTTCTCCCTATCAAAGTCTAATCCTATGTATATGTCTTCCAGCGAGGTAGCTAATTCAAAGCTTGTCCCAAAGAGAGACCCTCCCAGCGCGGGCAGCTTCCGAGCTATTGCCCCTGACTCTTGCCCCTAGCCCTGGCGGGCGGTTTGCCTCAAAAGAAGAAGAGTGTATTCGCCGCGAGCCTTCACTCTGAGGGTCTTGTCACTGACGCGACTAGAAAACAGAGACTGCAGATGTCGTCGGTCCAATAAAGAGCCCTGGTGTCGAAGACCGCTCCAACGCAGCCCAGCCATCGTCCAACATGGTCGGCGACAGCACTGGCGCCCAAAACGACACTCGTCACCCATCCGACGAGACCACTTCACCGGGCGCCGAGGCAAAGAAAAGCGACGTCGACAATGTCGACCCGCTCGACCCGAAGAGCCTCAAAGGTCCAGGCCCGAGGCCGATAGAACAGGTTGCCAAGGAGAACGGCGGCGACGCGGGAAACATGGGTAAGGGCGTAGGTGATGACGCGACTGCCAAAGCCCCATGCGACGGCAACAAGCCCCAGGCCCAGGGTAAAAGCGTAGACGGTAACCAGCCGGCGTCGGGCAAGTCCGAGAGCGAAGGCACGGGGGAAAAGTACGTCAAGAGCTCCGGGCTTCAGGCAGACGGCGGTGACTTTGACGCTGCGAGGGCCGGTGCAGGGCGAGAGGCAGACAGTAAGACCTTTCCTATCCACTTCACCTCGATCAGCTTTCGAGTCCGACGATGCTGACGTTCGATTTTCTTTCCCGGTCCTAGGGCTCCTGGAGCAGAAGGGCATCCATGTCGACAAACCATCTGACAAGAAGAAGCAGCAGCCAGGCTCACCAAAAGGAAAGGACGCTTCCCTCGGCGGCAAGTCGAGCAGTCCCGAGAGAAAGGGGGTGAAAGGCCTGGGTCAGAAGATCAAGGCCAAGCTTCGCCGGAGCTCTAACACCGAGCCTTGAAGCGAACCTGGAACCAGCAGGTTGCTTTTGGGTGTACCTGGGTACCTACCCAAGCACCTAGGTAGGTACCTGTCTAGTACCTACCTATACTTGCTAGTTGAGCAAGGCACGCACGATAGCGGGACGTTAGCCGTGTTCGCTAGAGCTTGAACTAGAAACGAGAATACACATGTACCTGGGCGTCTGGAGTGTGATAGTCGGAGTCGAATTGGCACTTGTGTGAGTGTGCGTTGTGCCAGGTAGTTACCTGGTAGCTACCACCTGCCGAGAGTGGCCATGGGGTTTCCATTTTTTAATAGAACTTAGCTTTGCCTCCTCCCATTCTGACATTTACCTATGAACCAGCATAGGATAGATAGGCACGGTAGGTAGGTCCCTATAGTTGCTAGGTCGTCTTCTGCACTTGAACTTCAGTCACGGACGGTGACGTTGGGGTGTGGGTACATGACCACGTGAGTCAAGGCAGCAGCAGTCACCCAGCCTGCAATTCCTCCCGTAGAGGCAATGCTTTCACTCAACGTGCTTGGCTGATTGGCTGGACGTTGTCCGTGGCCACGCAACACTCCTTCCTCCCTCACTTCCGGCTGGCAGCGAGTTAGCAGCCTGGAAATTGCCATCGTCTTTTGCATTCCAAGTCTTCGTCGCCGAACCTGCCGGGCTAGGGATGTGTAGTGCATCGGGTACCTACCTCCTGTACCTACCACCTATCCATACGGAAGTAGGAGTGTAGGTGGGAGGTAGATGTCCGTGTTTTTTTTTTAGTGCTACTATTTTACATCATGGATCCCTTCATCCCATCTCGCTCGACATCCTTCGGACCCTCAACCCATCATGGCCGGGCTGATTTTCACTTGATAGCTATCACTACTAGCCTTTTTTCTGCTCATTTGTCCATGCCTCATTTTTCCTGGAATGTCTTCTGCGGCTTCGAAGTCCTGTAAACCACACTTCCCTAGAACCACACTTCCCTAGTCCCCGGATTCATCATGCGGCATCAACCACTTGCCACGGCCCTGGGACTCGTCGTCCTCATAGCGTCGGTGTCGCCAGCAGTTGCCGTCAACACCCCCAAGCCATCCGAGCGACAGGCTCGTCCCAGAAGCGTCGATACCCAACAGCATGTCCTTGGTCCTGGTCAGCACCGATCCGGAGATGCACCCTGGGCTCTTGGTTACGTCTCACTCGGAGATTCATACAGCGCTGGAATTGGCACCGGCGTGGAAGTTGACGAGGAGAGCTGCCGACTGGGCCGCCACGGGTACCCGGCGCTCATATTCAAGGACCTCGTTTCCCTGGCCCGGCCGTCGCCGCTAGCCTTCCAGTGGCGAAGCTGCACCGGCGCCGCAACCACAGACTTGCTCTTCCCCGGCGGCCAGATCGCCTCCCTCAACAGATCTCTGCCCGCCGACTTCGCGACCCTGTCGATTGGCGGCAACGACCTAGGCTTCTTCGACGTAATTAACGCCGTGAGTTCCTATCTGCATGCTACCTACCCGTTCAGCTACCTGTACATACCTACCTACTCACCTACCGACCTACCTACTCAAAACCCATGTCCACGCGCTGCCCCCGCTCCTGCCTGGTCCCATAAGGTGTTGTTGGGATTGTGCCGTGGTGTATTGTGGCCTGTGCCTTTGTGTCTAGTACCCTGGGCCCCTTGTTTAGGAACCTACCGTAGGTACCTGGTGACAACGTACCAACTTGCCAACCTAATCCCCGTACTCGCAGTGTGTCTTTCGGTTCTACTCGTTCTACTCCGGCACCTGCGATGAAGCGCTTCGGCGTGCTGCCGACTTGGTGGCGAGCCCAGACTTCGAGGTGCGGCTGCAGGTTGCGCTGCTCGAGCTGCTTGACGCCGTGAGGTGGGAGCGGCACCCTCGATTCGCCGTCGCTGTTACCGGCTACGCGCGCTTCTTCAACGCCGAGACGGAGGCTTGCAACGATGCCTCTCTGGGTGTCTGGTGGGGCGGGCCGAAGCTGCCCATGACACTCAGGGCCGAGATGAATGCGCTAGTGCTCTCCGTCAACGCCAAGCTCCAGCGTTCGATCGACGCTGTCAACGCCCGCTTCGCCGGCCGCCACCCCAGAGCCTTTCTCGTCGACTACGATGCTGCTTTCGAGGGCCACCGGTTCTGCGAACCTGGCGTAGACGAGCCAGACTACTCTCGCCTCGACACCTGGTTCTTCTTGGTCGGAGGTCCGGATAATGGACGCCAGCAGAACCAGACTCAGAACGGGACTCGTTATTCGCATCCCAGCTCGCACTTCTCCAAACCGCCGCTTGCTCATATCCTGCCACCATCATCGCCGATAGTTGATCCGGATCGCTGTCTCGGTCCGGCGCTGGAGGCCGGCGACTGGGGTCGACTCACCTTGTGCCACATGGCCATGGCCAAGAGAAAGAATCCTTCTCTACGGCAGGCACGAGAAGGGCTAATCATGCCCCAGGACAACAACGGGTGGTATGTCCCGACGTACTATGCCAAAGTCTTCCATCCGGTAAGATCCCTCTCAACCCTCGGTCCACTTGCCGTTCTTTGAGACCTTCTGCTCTACGCGGCATCGATCTCTCCATTCACTCCCTCGACGGGAACGCGCTACGTGGGTGCACTATCTAAATGCAGATTTATCATATTCACAGCGTTCGCTCGGACAAGAATCCATCAGAGATGCGATATACCAGGCGTGGAACGATACGTTTCAGGAGAGCCTTCTATAAGAGCTCTTCTCAGACAAACTCTTCGTCGATCCGGCCATTCTTTCTGATCCGCGTTGGATTCCCCGTCTCGGTACCCTCACTCTTTCGAACGCTTGCCGGGTCTTCACGACCTCCTTTCCTGCTGCATATGCACACCGTCCTCCTGCCCAGTCACGTACTCGGTAGCGGCCACCGGAGAAATGGTCTCCTCCGTCGCCGATGCTTCCTCTGCCTCCGCTCGAGGCTTGGGGTCCCGACTAGAGTACCAGCGAAAGAAGTACACAAGGAGCTGGGCGAGGAACACCTGTTCGATTGTGTATAGGAGGACGGGAATTTGAATGTAGGCCCGGGTGAGATTGTCGGCGTGGCTCCACATGGCTGTCACCAATGGAATGCCGAGGCTAGTGGTTTTCGCCGCCCCGCAGAAGCACACGGCGATGGTCTGCTCTTTCGACATCCGCCTTGGGCTGATAACCCTCCTCACGACATGCGGCAGCCGAGCCAGGGGCCCAGATTCGGCGTATCTAGCAGCCTTATCGACCAGGGCGCTTGGCTGTCTGGCTATGTAGAAACATATCACCGTGAAGAGGAGATAGGTTGCCAGGTTCATCAAGATATTGAAGACGAGAGACGCCTTGGGGAGGAGGAACAGTGCTTCGCTTTCGAATGCGCCGCAAAAGGTTGTCCTGCGCGACAACTGGTGGTCAGTTCCGGCTGAAGGCTGAATGAAGTATGAAGGCTGAAGGTTGAAGCCCTAGAAAGGCCGGGCGACCTCACCAAACCAGTAGTGCGAGGCAGATGGTGGAAATCTTGGCGAGGAATAGTTTGGCGAGGGCCCATTTCACCGCATCGGTGAAGAAGTGGCGGAGAGCCTGGCCGACGGCCAGCGGAAGCAAGACGCTGAGTCCGAGCTGCTTGGCCACGTTTGCATACATGGCCGGGAGGGTACGAGGGGACGCAGGTCGCCAGACATCAAACTCGGCCTGCGAGGGGAGGTAGGCGTAGACTAGCGCGGGAGTGAGAAAGCCGCCGGCCACGTTGCCGATGAGGACCTCGACGATCGCCGCCGCGTCGTCCCCGTTCGCAGCTCGCGTGAAGACGACATTAGAGGCGATTGTCGTGGGAATGCAGCTCAAGACTACCATCCCAACCAGTATGCTTATGTGAATGGCCTGCGTGTGCAGGTTTCCAGCAGCTATCATCACTTGGACGATGACTAGAGGAGAAGAGCGAGCAAGGGGAAAGGAGGTGGGGGTGAACCCGGCAACAGCCCATACATGCTCGATCCATACGTCAGCCTTAATGAAACACGAAGAGCCAGGATAAGCCTCAACCCTAGGAGAAAACGACAGGCCTGCTTCTCTCCCTGGTGTTCCTTCTCGTCTTCTACTCCTCTTCGTCCCCTTTCTGGGGGGCGCGGACTTATCGTGATGGCCGGGATCAGGACGAAGCTGACGCCCTGGGTGATAACGTGCAGCCGCCAGTTGGTCAGGTTCACTCGCAGCTTCTCATATGACAGCTGCAGCCCGCTGACCAGGAAGATGAAGCCGACAGCGCCGTACAGAATACTGTATTCCGAGCGGATGGTGCCTCCATGAACTCCGACGTCTTTACCGTCGCTCTCCGCGTGCCGTCGAAGGGGTAGGGGTCAGAGAACCGGGCCGAGGTCATCATTAGCGCGAGACTCACGACAAGCGGACCCTGGTACGGAGGACGGCGGCATTTTAACGAGGAACTCACGGGGGAAATAGTATGCCATCAGGCACGCGACGCCGAAGGCAATGAGGAGCAGTTGTGCGGACAGGAACCGCAAGATGGTGGCAACGACGCCTCGGGCTCTACTTCTCGCCTCCGCAACACCTTCGGCTTCGGGGTCTTGACCAGGCGGAGGAGGGGATCTCTGTGGTGGCGACATGCTCGACGCAAGGCACAACCGGTTGCCATGATACGCAAGTGAGGTCGATCCGGAGGAGGAGGAGGAAGAGGGATCAGGTGCCTCCACGATTAGAATCTCGACCTACTAGGTAGGGATGTATAGGGTAAAGGTTGCTGAGTAAGTAGGTAGAGAGAGAGAGTAGCTTGAGATAGAGCTAGACCGACGGACTCCAACCCCATAATTATCTACCCAGATTCCTTCCTAGATTTCGGCCTAGACTCCGACCTAGGTGGGCGGGTAGGTGGGTATGTTGGTACAATGATGCCATCGAGACTTGCCATGGGGCAACGAGGTAGGCAACCTACCAGGCGAGAGGCATCAAGCCTAGCGCCTCGGCAACCGTCGTCGGGTAGGAGCCGGCCATCAACGCCGTCTTATTGCCGACCGAGACCGGTTCCTGAGTGTGAGTCGGACTTGGCCGCCGTTCGGGGTTGCGTAAAGAGGGGCCTCACGAGGCCCCTGTGCCTGCTCCGACATATACGAAATAGTCGGGAGAGGAACACCCATATCGAGCCACTAATGAACCAATAATATCTATCAATGCTGACTCGTTTGCGTTATCGCGAGCGTGCATGGGAGCAGCGTGGTGACTTATCGAGAGAGTTTAATGCCATTGAAATTAATTTTTGGGGTTTCCTCCCTTATTTCGTCACTTTTTGTTATTCTTTCCTTTTCCTTCCTTTCTTTCCCTTTTTTGGTGGTGCATGGGGCAGAAAATGTCGATGCCTAGTTCACAAGCTATTGTTGTGGTGCTTCAGGCAGGCTGACTGTTTCGCTGTCGTTCGTTGTTTCCGACGGATGCTTCGCGACGACAATCCGCGCCCTCAAATAGGGCAAGTGCCAGGCTGCTTCTGCAAAATTTCTCTACTGCTGCCTACCACCTACTAGGTACCTACCTAGCTACCTGCAATCAAGCAGCTATGGCGCCGACCCACGAACTTTGGCAGCGGCTCTCGTTTGATGGAGCCCTCTGCACTGTCCGCTTCATAGGCGAGGTGGCCGGTACGAGAGGAAGCTGGCTGGGTGTCGAGTGGGACGACCCGTCCAGAGGCAAGCACGACGGCTGCCACAAAGGCGTCCGGTACTTTGAGTGTCTCTCTCGCTCGCCAACGGCCGCGTCGTTCGTGCGTCCCACTCGGCCGTCTGACCCGCATCAGGCTTTCGCCGCTGCTGCCTTCGAGAAGTACGGATCTGAGGCGGCTGCTACCGGCCCCGCCCCGAAGGAGATTGTTATATCCGGAAAAGTGGCCGAGGAGGTCGGCTTTGACAAGGTTCGCCGTCAGCTGGCACGCTTGAACGAGCTGAGGGTTGTGATCCTCGACGGCGCCCGTATCGATACTGCTGGCCTGTGGCAAGGAAAGACTGTGCGGGAAACCTGCCCTCGCATCACGGAGCTGGACCTCAGCCGTAATCTTATCTCGACCGTAGCCACGGTTGCCGAGATCTGCAGCCAGCTGGACGAGCTGCGAAGCGTCAAACTGAAGTATGTATGCCCACCCATGTTTGCCCTCGCGACGGCGAGGGTGAATGCCTATTTTTTATTTGTGGCGCTAACCCATCTATCTGTCTTCTGCCTCGCGTGCATGCTCCTTGCAGCGGAAACCGCTTGCATGGCGTACTCGAGGATCCGAGTCTGGACGCCTCGCAGCCGTCGGTATTCTGCAGAACTAGCGAGCTTGGCCTGGAGGAGACGCTCCTGTCGTGGGAAGAGATTTGCCACATCGTCTCCCAATTCAGAGCACTCACCAGCCTCTCCTGCGGCACGAACCAACTGAGATGTCTTCCACCGAGGCTCCCACTGCCGCCTACGCTGATTACGTCCCTGACCTCGCTGAACCTGGAGTATAATGAATTCACCGCAGTGTCAGACCTCGCCAGCCTCACCGGCCTGGCTTCGCTTCGGAATCTGCACCTCAAGGGCAACAACATCAGCTCTCTCACACGGGACGCATCCGCCCCCGTGCCGGTGTTTGGGCCCAACCTTCGGCACCTGGACATCTCGTACAACAACGTCGCGAGCTGGTCCTTCGTTGACGCCCTCCCCGGTTGTTTTCCAGGGCTGGTGTCCCTGCGGCTTGCGCACAATCCGGTGTACGACGTCTCCCCTGTGGACCAGGCATCCGTGGGAGCCAAGCAGCCGGCGGAGGCGGCAGCAGCCGGGGCAAACGACGACCCTTTCATTGTCACCGTGGCCCGCCTCGCGCGTCTTGAGCACCTCAATTTCAGCGCCATCACGCCAGCGGAGCGTCTCAACGCCGAGATGTTCTACCTCTTCCGCATCGGCCGTCAGCTTTCGGCAGTGCCAGAGGGCTCCGAAGCGGCCGTGCTGGCTAACCACCAGCGGTACGTGGAGCTATGTAGCCTTTACGGGGAGCCGGTCATCTCGAGGAAGCGGGATGTGGGACAGTCCTTCCTCGAGGGGCGCGTGATCACTGTTTACTTCCAGCTCCACTGGCCTGAGGAGGATGACACCGATGATGCCCCTGTAGCTGCGCCGGGGTCGGGTGTGGGAATCCGGCCTATTATTGCTCGGCGTGTCGAGATACCGCGCTCCTTAGATATATACGCGGTCAAGGGTGTGGCCGGGCGGCTGTTTGGGGTGTCTCCTCTCGAGCTGCGCCTAGTGTGGGAGACTGGGGACTGGGATCCTGTTGCCACTGTGGACGCCCAAGACTCCAGCGACAACGGTAGGAACGGGGACGAAGACGCGTCACAGCCATGGAGGACTGCTGCTGTGACGTCCGGAAGCACTGAACGACCGCTCATCAGGCGGATGATCGAGCTGAGGGACAGCCCGCGGCAGTTTGGTTACTGTGTGGACGGCCCGGAAGCGACGGTCCGCGTCGAGAGGAGGCTTTAGGCTCACCATATCGCCATAGTCTGACCATTCGGGCACCTGATTGACATGGGATTCGACCCCGTCTGTGTCGTGCTGAGTGGGCTTCTGGCATGGCAGCCGTCGATCTCGTTCTCGCCGGGTGACTGAACAGTGACTGAACAGTGACTGGATCGTGACTGGACAGTGACTGGACGGTGACTGGACAGTGACTGGATAGTTGGACACGCTACTCGCTCGGCGACAATATCACGAGAAAATACCTGGCTGATAGAAGGATATCCTGGCTTAATCTCCGAACTCGTGGTCCCGATAACTACCTCGTGATTCGACATCCCTGATAGTCAGTGGCATAATGCGATACTCGACAAATGGTTCTGCTCATATCTGCAAGCCGAGTTGCAGTACAGTTATGTCCAGAAGCGTCGGACCTAGGGCTCACTCCTGATTCTGAGCTACCTGTGGAGGTAAGGAGGTGTAGTTAGGGAGGTAGGTACCTTAGGTACCTACTAAGGTAGGTATTTACCTCTATGCTTTCCTCCTTTTGCAAGTGCGTGTTGCATTGTAAACGCTGTTTTTTTTCTTTCTTTGTCTGCTCTGGGTGCCACGGCCAGCATGCCAATAACAGACCAAGGGATGGGTCTGAGTGTTCGGTCTGGTGGCGGCCTTAGACGAACAAACGTGGACGTGACAAAGACTACCGCTGAAAGTGATGGGGTCCCGCATGAGGTGCGCGGGGTGGAAATTTCCAGGTGGGACACGCATATAAGGGCTGGAACAAGTCCCGAAGTCGTCGCCAGCTTGTGAGTTACCGCAACCCCTCTATCCCGTTGTGGATCGTCCCGACAACTCCCAAACTCAAAACCTGGCACACAGCCTCATCGCGAGCGCCAACTCCATCTCTTCTTTTCTCCAACAGACCGAGAACCAGATCGATCACGTGATATCATGGCTAAGATCAACAGCCGAGAAGTTGGCCCTATTGGCCTCGGCCTCATGGGTAAGAAAGAATGCCATGCCGGTGGTGTGGGAAGCACAGATATGGCGCATGGTACACATACTCACGCGCAGATAAACACCGCGACAGGTTTCACGTGGCGCAACAGCCCCGTTCCGCAAGAACAGGCCTTCCACGCACTTCGGGTATCGCTGGAGCTGGGGTGCAACTGTTGGAATGGCGGCGAAATATATGGCCCGGCCACGGGCAACAGCCTGGTGTTGCTGGAGCGCTACTTCGCCCAGTACCCGGAGCACGCCGACAAGGTGGTCATCAGCATCAAGGGCGGCGTGGAACTGGGGACGCTAGTGCCAAACGGATCGCCCGATGGCATCCGGCGCTCCCTGGACGCTTGCATCGGCCAGCTCAAGGGCCGCAAGCGCATCGACATGTTTGAGTGCGCGCGCCGCGATCCCAAGGTCCCGCTTGCCGTCACGTTTGGCATAATCCAGGACGAATACATCGCGACTGGCAGGGTCGACGGCATCTCCTTAAGTGAGGTGTCCGCAGCTACGATCCACGAGGCCGTCAAGATCACCAAGATCGTTGCCGTCGAGGTCGAGCTCAGCCTCTGGGCCACTGACGTGCTTCACAACGGCATCGCCGCCGCGTGCGCTCAGTACTCGATCCCGATGATTGCCTACGCGCCGATCGGCCGGGGAGTAAGTGAATCACAAACCCGACAGCTTGAAGAACCCGAGGTAAAGTGCAAGCTTGCATACAGCTTTGTATGCAGGCCTGTATGTTTCGAAAGAGCTTGGCATGGACTGCCATCGACGGGAGAGACCGGCACTCGTCCGGCAATCGTCCGCAAGTTCTGTGTGGCAAGCTTCAGTCTCGACACTTCACATTCGCTAACCAGAGCCGCACTTCCCCGCAGATGTTGAGCGGGAGATTTGCCTCGGTCGACGAGCTTCCCGAGGGAGATCCAAGGCGACATCTCCCCCGCTTCCAGCAAGACAACTTCGCCGCCAATCTAAAGATAGTTGGGGTCGTCGATATGCTGGCCGCCAAAAAAGGATGCACACCAGCTCAACTCGCAATCAACTGGGTGAGGTGCCTGTCCAAGAGACCGGGTATGCCAGCGATTATACCCATCCCCGGAGCCACCACGGCGGACCGAATCAGGGAGAACTCTGTCCTTGTAGATCTCTCCGACGCCGAGATGGACGAGATTGAGGCGGTCGTGTCCACTGTCGAGATCAGCGGCGGCCGATATGCACCCGGAGCACCCATGAACACCTGAGAGGCGAGAGGGGGAAGGGATATAGGCAAGAAGAGAAGGTGGGCGCGCACTTATGGCTGCGTGGAATAAGTTGGTAGTCCCTGCTGGTTTCTCAGTTAGCGACCCTCGTATTTCGTATTGTAGGCTTCACGTCTTTACGGATTCGATCGGGACTGTCGTCAGATTAATGCGAATGATTTTTTTCCACAACAAGGCCCAAGGCCTTCAGAATTGCAGAATCTGAGGTCGTTCATCATGCAATCCGGGATTTCTCTTGGAATGGTTGCCTTCTCGAGGTGGTACCGACCTTCAGGTGATAGAAGTCGCTCAAGTAGGTACCTTTGAAGGGAATTGATAGCGAAGCCGGTGCGAATCTCCTGATATGGTCCCATAGCGTCTTCCGCCACGGTCGAGATTAGGTGTTCGTAGATACTAGTGTGAAACGATGCGGAAAATAGTGAAGCAAAAGATGGGAGTTGGGAAAAAAAGGAGAGAACAGAATGAGAAAAAAAAAAGAGGAATCCCCCCACAAGTGCGAAGAAATTGCTCTTCGAACTCGCCCCGCAGCAGCCGCCTGCTTGCGGCTCCTGTTACTCTGTTCTTAATACAACGTCCCACCTGAGGTAGCTTGATTCGGCATCAATACCTGTGTTGGCCTCCAACAACACATCCAAGCCCGTCATAATCGAAAAAACAAGCGCTACATCCAAAGGACCGAGGACCAGAGAAACCGAGCAACACCAGGGATGGATTCAACAGACCCGTGGTCGCTCCAGTACCTGCAAGGTATGCACTTTTTTCGCGCCGGTCCGCTGAATGCCCTAGCTGTGGGCTGTTGTATGTCTTGTCTGCGAAACTGACGGTCAGGTTGCCTCCGACAGCCGCTCTTCCACCAGGATTCTGGCAGTTTCTTGTAGAGCACGTCTTCCACCCGCACTCGACAGTCCAAATTCTCAAGCGCGAAGCCTCCGCGACTTTCGATAGGGTTACGGACGCCATGCAGCCAATCATCACGCCTCTGCTCACCCGCGTCATTACCGCCCTCAGCTCCAGTCCGGATATCGTCGTCCTCGCCTTAGTTCTCGCCGCTCTCTTCCTCTTCATCCAGATCCTCAATTGGATGCGCAGAGTCCTACTGTTCTGGACGAGGCTGGCCTTCCGGGCTGTCTTCTGGGCTACTGTTATCGTCCTACTCGCCGCTGTTTGGCAGCGGGGTGTCGAGACATCCCTACGTGACGCCACCGTGATTTTCGGCAAGCTGCTCGGATACGCCGCCGCCGTTAAAGATATTTGGCTCGAGGAATACAGGAAATACGAGTCGCAAGCTAGTGTCCATTCCCACCCACAACGGACAAGGTCGGGACGAGGAAGATAGAGGGCGCCCTACCCAATCCTAGCAGTCGAGTATGTCGGGTTGCCTGCCATCTCTGGCATGACTTTGGGATTTTATCGGCTTTTTTTCAGCCATTTTGCAGACAATCGATCGACCGTGAACGCGACAAGCTCCCCAGACATGCCGGGGCGAGCGCCTAGCCATGCGCGCACATCGTGACAAAAGCAACCATACCTGTACCTACTGGACAGAACTGGCGCGCGGCCGCCTCTCTCAGCGGGGGGTTTTCCGGCAGGGGAGGTGTGGGCAAAGTTGGGGGAGGTATGCGTGCATGCCGTCCTTTGCTTTCCATTAGGTCTCCTCTGTCACGTCTCTATGCTAGAACTGTCCGGCCAGTCGAATGGTGTGGCCCATCATTGGGACGCACCTCGGTTGCAGTGCGGTGCCGGCCGTTGGTACCCCTAACCCGGCAGGGTCGCGCACAATCGATAAGCGCCAGCGGCCGAAGCAGGAGAAAGCCGCCAGCCGCCAGAACACAGGATGCCCGTCATTCCACAGGTTCCTCGAACTCTTCATCCTTAAGTTCCCGGGGCTCCTGGGCCTCGTGATACTGTATGCAGTCGTCGATATAGCTCAGAATGGACCCGACGCTTTCTTCGTCCGATGAGTCCAGCTTGAGGTAGCTGACCATGCTGAAGGTCTCTATCAGATTGGCTACCGCTCGGTTCAGCCGCCGGAAACTCGCCCCACGCATTAAGACGCCTGCGTCTTGAGGATCGCCGCCGCCGTCGTCGTCGTCCCCCTCGGCCTTCCGTCTCCCAGCCGCGCCGGCAGGATCGTCATCTAGCAGAGACACATCCGGATTCAGGAAGCGCTTGAGGTCCCTCTTGCGAACCTGGCCCTTGACTAGGTCCATTTTGGAGAGGATATTGATATGAGGGACCTCTAGGAGGACCATAGCGCTCATGGCACTTAGGGTGCCTGCGAAGAACTTAGGGCGATCCACGACGAAGGTAGCCTCGAGGAGGTAGGCGGCGCATAGCCTGATGTCCAGGGCGCCGGCCTGGGTCAGGAATTTGACGAGGGCTGGGAGAATGGGGATGTGAGTGTAGAGCTCGATCTGGCCGGGCATATCGAATATGATGAGGTATTCCTCAGTCAGGGGCTCCAGGGCGTCCGTCAGAAAATCTAGGTTCTCCATCAAGAACTCGAAACAATAAATCAGCCCGCCGTTGGGGCCAAGCCCCATCTCCTCCATGACATCCTCGAGTGAGATAAGGTCCTTGATGTCCAAGTCTGGCGTATGTTCGAAAGATTCCGCTGCCGGGTCGAGGTTGACGTAGAATGATGATCTTCGGTTCAGTTGGAGGTGTGTGATTACGGAGGCACAGAACGTCGACTATTCTCAAATCCATCGCGTCCTCGGCCGACGACGACTGTTAGTTGGCCGTGCCTCCCCTGGCGGCGCGCGTTGGACTTGAGGGATGATAGAGAGCTCGGCGATCAGACCAACCTTGCCGGCACCCGCAGGGCCCATCACAATCACCCCGAACTTGCTCATTCCGGGTCTAGCTCGTGAACAGAGCTGGGCGCCCGCTGCAAATCAGGACGCGATCAGGGTTCGGCCGGTGGCTCCGATGTCTTGGTGATAGTTGGCCTCAGCACAACCGCGCACAAGCAGTGGCAAGAAGCGACTGTTGCTTTCTGGAATTTGGATTAAGATCCTGCTGCTCGTTCGCCGAAGGAGACCGCAGCTGGAGCTTCAAGTTTTGATGCCCGGCTCAGGAAGATCTCAGGCACGATAACGATAGCTGGGTCGCTTGATAAGACAGAAAGCCCCACGGTGGGGTAGCCATCATCTTTGAGTTTTTGACTGGCTGAGGGGCGGGGTCACACAGTGATCGGAGGATCGGAGCGAGTGTATGCATTATTGCATGGATATGTTAGGAACGGCAGGTCTGGCTATGGAACCCAGGTACGTGCAAATTTTGAAATTTTAATACAACGTGGAAGTTGCGGTGAACGGACGGCTTAATCCTCCTCCCCTCGATGGCGCAATCTGAGTGATGTTTTGTGCCACGGGCCATTGACGCATACATTGTATTTCCGTTGCACAAGTTCCGTCTGAGAATCAGTTCTGGACATGCCGATAAACATCTAAAACATGCCCCGATTGCAACGGCAACCTCTTCGTATTGGCGTGGAGGGAGGTTGCGAGCTCTGACACAGGAATCGAAGCTTATCTCGGGCTAAGGAAAGGGAGGTGAACGAGGAAGGGAGAGGACTGGAGACTTGGGTTGGTGATCTGCCAGACCCTCCACTAACCAGATTCCGTAGTCTACACCGCCTGGGAAGGCCAGGGGGCATTGAAGTGCAGGACAGGGGTAAGAAGTGATGAATTTTGTGACAACCTCTATGCTCCTGGCCGAACGGGAACTCTCAACGTGCGGTTGCGGAGGGAGGTGGAGTTGGTAACGGTAACTAACTTCATCCATTGATCGGCGTTGATTGGCGCACCTGTTCTTCCCCCCAACACCTCCTCTCTCGCTCAGGGTCTCACAACGTTCTCCACCGTTGCTCCCTTCCTCCCCTACTCCCATTGAGGACACCGCCAGGACAACCATATAAAAAAGACCGAAGAGCCTATTTTTCTTTTCTCTTCCCCTCCCCCTCCCACCGATCTTCTCAGCTTTCCCAACCTCCAATTGCGATTCAGATTGTCTGTCGTATTTTTTCTCCTCCCGTCTCTCTCTCTCCATCTTTCCTCTACCACCTTTCGGGATTTGGGTTTTGCTTTTGTCCATTTTTTCCTAAACCTTTTTTTCTTCTCTCTTACTTGGCTCTCTGCCCGGTTAGACCAAGCCGCCTTGCAGTTGAATCGTTCGTCCTCCCCTGTTCTCTCCATCACTTCCACTTGCGACCGCAACTTGAAGCCATGGCTACCAACGGAGTCAACGGCAACGGCACAGGGCCTCGCCTGTCCTCGTGGCAACACTATAACGAGGGCACCTTCCTCTTCACCGTATGTAATCCGCACGCAATGCTTTGCTGGTCCTTATTAAACACTCCCTCTCACCATCCGTTTTCTTCCTTTTTTTTTTTTTTTTCCATTCTCTTTTTTTTCATCTTTTCTCTCTCTTTTCGTGCTTGCAGCCACAAATTACTAACGAATGTCCCGTTCAACCCACCTAGTCCGAGTCGGTCGGCGAGGGCCACCCCGACAAGATCGCTGACCAGGTCTCCGATGCCATTCTGGACGCCTGTCTGGCCGAGGACCCGCTGTCCAAGGTCGCCTGCGAGACGGCCACCAAGACGGGCATGATCATGGTCTTCGGCGAGATCACCACCAAAACTCGAGTTGACTTTCAAAAGGTTGTCCGCGACGCTATCAAGGACATCGGATACGACGACTCCTCCAAGGGCTTCGACTACAAGACGTGCAACCTGCTGGTCGCCATTGAGGAGCAGTCCCCGGACATCGCTCAGGGCCTTCACTACGAGAAGGCTCTCGAGGAGCTTGGCGCCGGTGACCAGGGCATCATGTTCGGCTATGCTACCGACGAGACACCCGAGCTGTTCCCCCTGACCCTTCTCTTCGCCCACAAGCTCAATGCCGCCATGTCCGCTGCTCGTCGCGACGGTAGCCTGCCGTGGCTCCGCCCCGACACCAAGACCCAGGTTACGGTCGAGTACAAGCATGACAACGGTGCCGTGGTGCCGCTGCGGGTGGACACTGTCGTCGTCTCCGCCCAGCACAGCGAGGACATCACCACTGAGCAGCTCCGCAAGGAGATCAAGGAGAAGATCATCAAGCAGGTCATCCCGGCGAAGTACCTGGATGACAACACCATCTACCACGTAAGTCCGGCACTGACTCGCCCACCTGTTTTCTCTCCGTCCTCGACCTTGTTTCTCTGCCTCATTCTTGCCTCTCCGCTCACTAACCGATTCCGATGGTCTCGTTCCAGATCCAACCCTCCGGACTCTTCATCATTGGTGGTCCCCAGGGCGATGCTGGCCTCACGGGTCGCAAGATCATCGTCGACACATACGGCGGCTGGGGCGCCCACGGTGGCGGTGCCTTCTCGGGCAAGGACTTCTCCAAGGTCGACCGATCTGCTGCCTACCTCGGCCGCTGGATTGCGAAGTCCCTCGTCGCCGCCGGCCTCGCCCGCCGTGCGTTGGTGCAGCTCTCGTATGCCATTGGCGTCGCTGAGCCCCTTTCTATCTACGTCGACTCGTACGGCACGTCGGAGAAGACGTCGGATGAGTTGGTCGAGATCATCCGTAACAACTTCGACATGCGGCCGGGTGTCATCGTCAAGGAGCTCGACCTCGCCAAGCCGATCTACTTCCAGACTGCCAAGAATGGCCACTTCGGCACCAACCAGAACTTCAGCTGGGAGAAGCCCAAGCCCCTGAAGTTCTAGATTGGACCAGGCTAAGATGGTGTCTTTGAGGGCCCGGGAGATTCAACTTCTCCCCGGCTTGTCATTGCCCGATTCTTCCCAGGTCGATGGCCGGGCCGGGGCGGACACTGAACTCCTCGCCTGGCCACCTACATCTACCCTTTCAATTTCGGTCACTCTGATTTATCGCCATTTCTCCCCTTGCCCTCTTCTTTCTGCCCCTTAATCTTCCGACCGCGTGTCTTCTTCATTGTTTTCCCCAGCCTCTCCTCCCTTGACTTTTTCCCTTTGCCCCCTCCTTTTGTACTTGGCTTCGGACATTTTCACGGACTCGGAACAAAATACAGGCAGGCAGGCGTATGGTTCTCAACGAACCTGGGTTTTGACGTTCGAACGTCGATAATATCACAAAATTCCGGGGATAAAAGGGTTATGATAAAATATTCTGTTCAGGAGTGGAGGCGTCCTTCAACAGAGACAGTTTGCTCGGTGGCACCGCAGCTGACGATAATCTTCTTTGCATTCTGATTCTGGGTTCGGATAACATAAAGGAAGCATTAGGCAATCGGCGTTAAACAGGGAAACAAAAGAACTTCAACATCTTTGCTTTCCTGGTTTTTGAGCCGGTGCTGCTCTTGAAGCTGGGATGACGGAGGCGATGCCGGCTTGCGGCTGGCAGCGGCTGGCAGACATACATGCCTTGCTGTATAACCCGGACAAGACGTTAGCTAAGGCCATAGGCAGCTGAAAGCTTTCTTTTTCCAGTTTACCTGACTGACCGGAGCTAGGGGTGCTCGCTTCAACCTTCATAAGATGGAGGGGGGCTCAAGACTTTTCCATCTCCTCCCCACTGGCTCATCCTAAACCAACCGTCGACGAAGCGATATAACCGTCCGCCCCTCCGAGCCAAAGGGGCTTGGCGTGTGTGTCTGGTGGTGTTTCACCCAGGTCACCACCTACCTAACGGAGCAGGCAGGTGCTTTAGCGGGCGTGGACGTTGCCTCTGGCTTGGTCTTAGCTTTCAAGCCACCTGTTCATACAACTCTGAACTCTGACATCCACCTCTGGAAGACCTTCCTCTAGGTCCCTACCTAGGTAGGTAGGTTCCTATCTACTCTTACCTAGGTATTCAATACCTATGCGGCATTTCGTGGACCTCGTTCGCATGAGAACGATCAATCAAGATAGTACGTACGGTTGTGAATATGATAACATTGTCAGGATGGTATCTGTAGATTGAGCCGAATGTTCCCCCATGAGGCCGGTGCATGAAATCGGTGAACGGCTGAGCCAGTGCAATGGCTGCTGCGTAACCACCTGCATGTAGTCTGAACATGCGGCTTACACACACGGTTCGTGCAGTGGTTCCCGAATGGTGCTTGATCGCGAGTCTTCTCCGTACTATCTATACTGAAATCCAATCGAGAGTCTGTCCGTCGCCTCGGCGAGCTGGTCGGGCGTCCCAACCAGACGGGATCAATGTCGGTGGGTCTCGCCGTGGATTGTCTCGGTTCGATCGTGGGCCCTCGCATCTATGGACCGCTCGCGCAACGGCAGGCATTTAAAGAGTGGGACAGAGTGAGACGGACTTCATCATGAGTCGGCGGAATGCTCGCAGATATTCGTTGATGATAAAAGTTATCAGCTCCAAGGATCAGGGGAGGGGTTATTTGGGACTGGCAGGTGGCAACCTACTCCAGTTCCCGTGGCCCACATCAGGTACTACGGTACCTGGACCGACCGTGTAGGTTGGTATCTAAGGCACCTGAGAGGTAGGTGTAGGCAGTGCTGATGTACAGGTAGGGGTGGCGAAAAAAAAGGAACCAGGGGAACAAAGTGTAATTTGAAAAAAGTCCAGGGGATGTAAACACGTGCTGCGACCATCTCCCGCTACAACACTCAGTAACCGGTTGGTGCCGGGACTTTCTGTGCAGGGACTGCTCGGTACATTGTGATGGCCAGCAAGGTTGGGCAAGGTGGCGCTCTCTCTGTCTCCCGGAACAATCTGCAGGCAAATCCCACTGAAGTGTTCGTTGCATTAATGCACTGAGATGAAGCATCACCTAAAAGTCGCTGGAGGTCGACGAAGAACCACACATCAGTCAGCTCGCTCGTCCGTCCGTCAGTCATGTCGCTCTCCCCCTTCTTGCTCCTTGCACATTACTCCTTTTCTTTGTAACTAACTCTGCGCGCCGGCGTCTGCACACTGGTCGGTTCGGTGCACTTCCAGGCGCCCACGTTCTTCGCAGCACTTTCACATCCGCCTAAGGTTCGCCGTTTCCCCATAGTTCTGGCGCCTATAGTGCCTATCAGGTACAAACAAGTACAAGTATCAGACTGCGCATGTGCAGGCAAGGAGACGCGATCCATCGCACACCCCCACGGCATCACCGCCTCCCCATTCACTTCCTCCACTCCCTTATATGTGCGGCACCTACCCGCGCATACTTCGGGTCTCGATTCGGTCGTCCGCTCATTCGACCGCGAGAGTCCCCTTGCTCCGACTCTGTCCAGCTCCATTTCCACGGCCTGGTATCATCCGCTCCCAATCTATCCGCTCCCCAGTGCGCTTCGACGGCCGGGTGTGACTTGGACTCATTTGGAACCACACGCGCTGCCTTACGTCTTCTCTCTCGCTTTGTTTTTTATTGGTTTTTTTGTTTTATGAGGGCCGCGCAATCTTCCCCCTCCTTTTCCTTTGTTCCTTCACCTAGCGGCAGCTTCTCCCCAACCGGCCTCTTTCGCCGACCGAACAAAAGACCTTGGATCGACGGCAGCAGCAGGCAATGGGTCGTCACCCACACGCTCTGATCACAGCGACGCCCCGACGAGAGTGTGACGAACCCCCCTCCTCCGCGACCCCAAGCCCGTCTTGATCTTTGTCTGCCTTCTATTCGAACTTGGGGCGAAGAGGTTCCTAGACCCAACGAGTCTCTTGGGGGGCGCCCGTACGCCCAGCCAGCAGCGCACGGGCCGGACGGGGAAACCCATTCGTATACTCCCATCTTCGCGGGAGAGACTTAACAGCATACACACTCGCCTATCTCATCTATGACATTCTGTCCCAATACGGTCTCGCGCACACGCTACCACGACGACGCACCCCAACCCGACCAGGTCGAAGATGGCCACCACCACGAGGGCACCGACCTCTGTACCACAGCCTTATCCGCCTCTCCCCGGCTCGCCCACCCTCACCAACCCAGACATGATCTTGCCCGACTACGATCGGGCCTCGTCGCCCGATCTTGATCCCGACCGTTCCCAGTCGCCCCTCATGATGTGGAAGAACGCACACGCGGCCACGTCGAGCGGCGAACTCCAACATCACCTGTACACTGGCCCCATCTCGACACACACATTCTCCGCCGGCCCCATGACGCCGACAACGCCCATTATCTATGGCAATGGCACTATGCTCTCGGACATCGGCGAGGTAACCGAGGCGGAAAGCACCCCTGGGAGGCCGTCGCCCTCACGGTGGCGAGGGAACAACCCCCGCGACGGACCTCCACATAACGGCGTCGGACCAGACGGAAATGGAAGTAAGCCAGGGAGCGCAGGGGCGGGCGAGCTTCGGTCCTCCCCCACAATTGGACTTGAGGCGATAAAGAGGATGGCCCAGCGATCACAGGACCGGCTGAGGCGCTCGTCGATCGATAGCAACAGCACCATTACCACGCAAGAGCAGGCAGCGCTCTTTGCTGACTTCGATGACGCCGTCAGTGTTGGCGATAGTGTCTTCCAGGGCGACGACGAGGAGAGCGTGGCCGACTCGTTTCTTGACGACGAGCGCTCCGTCGATATTCTTAGGGGCCCAACCCGGTCCATTGGCAGAGGCGAGCAGGGCGCCGCGGATGCTGATGTCGACACTACACGCAGCGAACGTGGAAACGCCGCAGCGTTAAGCCAGCGGGCCGAACAGATCCTAGCCAACGCAAAGCGCCGGTTGACGGTCAGTCCTTCCCTATAAGCTCTCTCTCTCTCTCTCTCTCTCTCTCTCTCTCTCTCTGTGATGATTCTAATCGATTATATCGCACGTCGTGAGACTATGTGCGCAGACAATGGAGGGGAATCTTAGTCGGGCGCGGAGCTCATTGCACGCTCCATCTTCCTCCATCTCCTCTATCGGCTCCGACGGGTCCACTCCATCTCCCCCAATACCTTTTCGCTTATCGACCGCAGGCCCCGATGCTCTGGGGGCGGCACCTGACCCGGGTCCCGGTCCATTTGCCCCGGGCCACACTCGCATGGGTAGTGACAATACTCTACGGATAGGATTGCCTGTGAAGGTGTATCCTCAGAGGTCAGCGAGCGCACTGGGACTTGCCGGGGGATACCGACAGCCCTTGGCCCCGCCTCGAAGTGTCGACTCCCTGCACGATGCCGCTCAGGGGGCAGCGGATCGATATGGCCATCAACTGCTTTCTGGCCCTAGAGACAGCCCACTTGAGCCCCTGACAGAGAGCGACCATGATGAGGCCGCGGTGGCGGAGGAGCAAGGGCCTCAGGAACAGCAGTGGCGGGAACAACACCAGCACCAGCAGAAAGAGCGCAATCGCAGTAGTGCGCAGCTCGAGGCATTCCTCAGCCCGACGTTTGGCCCTGGCTACGATGAAAGAACTGTAACACGGTCCGCATCGGCGTCACAGATGCGGGATCTCAAGGATCAGATGAAGGACCTCAAAGGCAAAATCTCTAGCCTGCGCGAGCAGGCCAGGGCGGATAGCCTCAGGCGGCGGAGTTTCCAGAGCCTACGCACACCCAGTCCATTCACCCACGCACAGGTCGACCAATGGTACGCCGAGCCGGACGCGACCGGCAGACCGGCGGCATCGGCGGTGTCGGCCGAGCAGCCCGGCCTACAGAGGAGTCCGTGGAACGGCGAGTTATCTAGCGTTGATGGCGGGGGCGATGGCGATGGCGAAGGTGATGATGCCGCCGAGACTCGGAGCACTGACGAAGATGCACTTTCCCTTTCGGCTACGGCACCTCCGTCACAAGGTCCTTCTGTCAAAATCGGAAACGATGCAAATGCAGCCCAAGCACAAACACAGCACCAGTTCAGTGGAGACGATTCGCCTGTCATAAAGCCGCACACATCGGGACCGCACCTGCAGCCGGATCGCACTAACGCAGACGGCATGCTCCAAACAGGCGGCGACGCCGACGATGACATAAGCGACCTGGTGACTGAGGACGGCGATTTTGTCGAGGACCAGTACGACACAGCCGAAGGTACTGGCTACGAAAGCGAGAGCGGCGAGTCCTCGTATCACGACACCCTACAGCACCCGCTCTCGCACGAGGATCGCGAAGACGCGTTTGACTATGAGCACTTCATCCTCCACAGCGCGCTAGGCACCATCAGCCAGCAGCGGCTGACCCGTGGCGACCGCCGGGGCAGCTTCAGCTCGGAGGACTCTGTCGAGACCACGCGGGGCCCTGTAGCGGGCCCGGCGCTCCGAAGGCGCAGCAGCAACGCATCGACGTCGACGGCCGCGTCGGCCGAGTCGTTCGCCACTGCCAACGAGGGGCGGGCCAGCCGCGATAGCGGCCACGGAGTCACCGGCGCAGAGGACGAGGAGGCGGAAGAGGACGAGGAGGCGGAAGAGGACGGGGGGAGTGGCCCCTCTGCGTCGTATTACTCCTCTCCCGGCTCGCCTCCTACTTCAGGCAACCGAGGGCCGGATCTCGACAGCAACAGCAGCAGCAGCAGTGGCAGCAACATGGGTAAGGCCAGTGGCAGCAACAGAGACAGCCGGGACAGCAGCGCCAGCAGCGCGGAGGGCTCACCGCCAGTGGGAGCAGTCCTGCGCCGTCCAGCCAGCAGCGCTGCCACCATGGTCCACCGCCCGTCTGTTTCGTCGTTCGAGTCAACGGGGACCATGCGCAGCTTCCCGCTGGTGACTAGGAAGAAGGCCTCCAGCGTGACGGGCTTCGTCACCACCGGCGGCACTGCCCTTGCCCCTGGCGGTACTACGACCGGTACCACGACCACAACCCCTCACGGCTCGTCGCCGGACCACCAACGGGACCTCCGCACAATCTCGGACAGCCTGATGAGCGACGCGGCGACCATCTACGAACAGCACTCCGGCGTCGGGGAGGCCGAGGGCGGGCGGTCCAGCCCCAAGACCGGGGCCGTCGGTGGCGCCGCCCTCATCAAACCCGCCACGCCTGTCGCCATGCAGCAGCTGTTGCGCGAGGACCAGTTTCTCGTCGAGCGACTCGTAGCTGGCATAGGCCGCTGCATCCTCGGCCTGACTGAGAGCGGCCGGTCCAGCACCGAGAGCAGAATGTATCGACGTCGTATCGATGCTGCTCGGAGAATTCTCGAGGGCCTGGATGCGCCCAACGTATAGCTCTCTCTCCCCGTTGCCATTGGCCGTTACGGAACTCCCTTTTCTTGGTCACCTTGCACGTTCTTGCCTGGTTTTTTTTTTTTGGCCACACTTTCACTGTCTTTTTCATTGGTGTGTTGTGAGAGCAACTCTCCGGGGTCACTATCTCCTCTTTATTCCGTTCGCCCCTTCGCGGCGCCCCTCATTTTATTCGATTTTTGGCCAAACTTCTTTTTCTTTTTCTTTTTTCTTCTTAAGAGAGGGCAGCGCGTGTCGGTAAGTGTTGTGTGTGCGTGTGCGCGAGATTTCCCTGCCTTTTATAATGCCCTTTTCGGCCCCCCTTTTTTTTCATGATGGAGGTCGGTTTGGGCACTTTGAAAAAAGGTTCAATTCACTCTGAGCTTTCTCCAAAAGGAGTTCGATACCCTACGGTTTCTTCGCCATTGATGTCCTCGATTCCTTTCTCCTCTGTTCGGCCAGCTTGCCTTAATTGCGGTCCTTTCTCGAGCTCTCTTCAAACGTTCCACTCCTGTCTCGCGCCTGTGGGCATGATATTATTAGTGTATTGCCCTTTTTTGTACTTTGCGGCCTCCTCAGATATGGATCCGCCGCCACATCTCCGTGCCGGTTGCTTTCGCCGATTTCGCTCCAATCAATATGGCCGCCACCGCCAACCCTAACGACTGGATGCCCCTACGCGACATTCAATTAATGTATTGTATCTATTTGGTCGATATTTAAGCCCATGACATATGGAATCTTGACGACTTGCAAATGCCGGTTCGCTCTCGAGTATTGCTGGGTTTATCTCGCGCCGTTGATGCCGACATTGCATCATCACCCTATTTCGACTAACACGGCCTGGGTCGATTGACGATGTATTTCCTCGATGTATTTATATTTCCACCTCTCTGTACATCTGTCGTTGCCCTCGAACCTCAGCAGCCCGCACGCCTACATGGGAGACGGTGTTCATATCTGATGCCGTGTCTCACATTGGCAGGGGTGCTGATACACGCTTCGACGCCAGCGGGCGACTATCGTCTTCTCAAACTTCAGTAAGCTTACTGCCACCGAAACGACCACCGAAACGGCCGACCCTCAGTCGGCCGGCTGCTATCAACGAGGCTTGGCGCCCGTCCTAGAACGACGAAGGGGCGAACACAGGCAGCCACTATTTGAAGCGGAGGGCCGGGGCTCCGAAGGGCACAATGCTCGAGCAGAAAGACGTCGGCATCTCGTTCTGTCCGCCCGATTATTCAGTCGCCCACTCAAGCCTCCGGAGGGACTCACGGTAACAAATACAGAGAGGCGCGGATGGCGCGCCTCAACCCGTCTACGCCAGACCAGGATACATCTGTGTGAGGAGGGTGGGGTCCAGGACGCGCTGCGTGGTGCTCAGACTGCTCGTTCGCATTGCTTATTCGCAGTCCGAGTGCCCCCCGCTAAGCGCCCTCGGTTTGCCTCTTGCTGGCCTGGCAGGGGATGGCGACGGCCGGTTGAAGGGATCCATTCACCTTCCGGCCCCCCTCTTTATTGTTGCTGCTGTAATTCCCGTTTCCGCTGCCGGACGCACTCTCGACGTCCTCGCTGCTCTCGCCGGATTCGGCATCTCCGTTTGCCTTGGCATTGTTGGCGTTAGGCTCCATCGTCTGCGGCTCAGGCGACGGCTTGGGCGACGGCTTGCTAGACAGATCGGAGTGTAACGGCCCAGACGGCAGCGTAGACATGGGCTTGGAGAATACCTGCTTGGACCAGAGATCCGCGTACCTTCCACCCAAGCCGATGAGCTCAGCGTGGCTGCCCTTCTCCATAATCTGCCCGTCCGAGACCACCATAATGCATTGGGCATTCATGACAGTGGAAAGCCGATGGCTGTGGGGCGGGCGAGATACGGTCCAGTGACCGTTTGCCGTCAGTTAGTCGCCCGGCTTCTCGACCTTACACATTCAAACCCTCCTCGGGAGACCCGAGACATCATGTATGTATTGGGGGCCACTTACGCGACGATAAAGGTGGTGCGCCCGGCACAGAGGGTGCCAAGGGCAGCCTGGATCTTCTGCTCTGTGTCCGTGTCGACAGAGCTGGTGGCCTCGTCCAGGAGCACGATCGAAGGCCTTTTCAGGATGGCACGCGCGATGGCCAGGCGCTGCAGTTCGCCGCCGGAGAGCTTGATGCCCCGCTCACCGACTCGGGTGAAGTAGCCTATCGCCAAGGTTCACATCAGTCAGTCAGTCAGTCAGTCAAGGCAGAGTCAGTCGCAGTGGCGGACTTGGTCAGGATGGGCGGTCAAGATGACTCAGAAAGGGCCAGTAGGCAAGAACCAGCGGCAGCAGTACTCGACCCACTTACCATCGGAGAAGCCGAGGATCTGCTCGTGGATGCACGCCGCCTTGCAGGCCTCAAAGACCTCCTCGTCGGTAGCAGTGAGCCTGGCATATCTGACGTTGCTCATAACGGTATCGTCAAACAGGATTGGAGACTGAGGAACAACCCCCATATGCTCCCGGAGGCTATAATAACAGTAATTTCGGATCAGTCAAAATGATTCGGCCACGCACAGGCGCCTTGCGCCGCTCGCCCAGAAGGAGCCGAAGCCCAAGTTCAGGCTTTTGATCGAGCTCGGGCTCGGGCTCGGGCTCGGGTTTGTACGAAGGCTCCAAGTCGCGTTACGTACCTTGAAAGGTCAACTTCGCGAAGATCTTGGCCGTCGATCGTGATAGAACCCGCGGATACATCGTAGGACCGGGCGAGCAGTTTTAGTATGGTCGACTTGCCGGCCCCGGTAGAGCCCACGAAGGCGACGGTAGTACCTGGCGGGACAGAGAAGCAAGCGTCTTTCAGGATTTGCTTCTTGCCGTCGTACGAGAACGAAACGCCGTCGAACCTGACGTGGCCACCGGAGGCACCGTCCCCGGAAGCGCCGTTTCCGGTGCCTCCGACGTCGGCCGCCAGCTTGAGGGGCGGCGCACCATCACGGCTGACCACAGTAGGCTGCGTCCGCATGATCTCCAGCAGCTGCTCGGCATGAATAAGGTTTTTGGAGATGGTCTTGCCAAGCCCCGCGAAGAAGTTGAGCGGCGCAACCAGCTGGGCCCAATAGGTCAGCAGCATGATAAACTTGCCCGGCGTCGCCAGGCCGTTCCTCACCTGGTAGACGGCCAGGAGGGCGCCAGCCAGCAGGCCGCTGAGCAGAACCAGGTACTGCAGCGCGTATGCCAGTAGGTAGCCAATGTAGACGACCTGCGAACGGTCGACGCGCTCGGTCACGGCGCGCGAGTAACGCGACTCCTCGTACGCGACCCGGTTGAAGCTCGTGACGGTGGGCCAGCCCTGGATGCCGGCTTGGCGCACATAGTGCTCCTCGAACCAGGCGGTGACCTCACGGCGCCGGGCGTCCTTCAGGCCCGATATCATGCGCGTGGCCGTGTGCAGGAACACCAGAGCCGTCGCGGCCGTGATGAAGCCCTCGTACGGACCAAACGTGGCCGACAAGTAGGCAAACGCCACCGCCATGTCCACCAGCATCGGCACCGCGTGGAAACACACCGAGTCCAGCAGGCTGGACACGCTCTGGCCCGACTGGATGGCCATCATGATGTCCGAGCTGCTCTTGGAGTCGTGGAAGTCGGACGACAGCTTCAGCACGTGCGAGTACGCCGCCACGCTCATCGCGCCGTACGAGTAGAACTCCACGGGGATCCAGAGCCACTGGCGCAGGAGCGACAGCCCGGCTTCGGACGCGGCCAGCTTGAGCGCCACGAACACGGCCACCTGCGCCCACGGGCTCTCCCGGTTGGCCCCGGCGAGGCTGTCGGTCAACAGGCCCATCTGCCTGGGCATGAGCACGTTGAGGCCATTGTTGGCGAGCAGGCAGACGCCCACGAGCACGGCGCGCAGCTGGAGCGCCCTGTTGCCAACAGGCCAGATGTACGGGAGGAAGATCTAGTGCTTGCGAGCAGCGAGACAGAGGGATTAAAACAAAAGATCTATGCAGGACAGGCGGGTGTGGGGATTCAGCAGCTCAGGGGGGCAGGAGCTCAGGGGTTCAGGGATCGCGGGTAGATTTTTGGTGGATGGGGTATATCTCGGGATCACAGCGTGGCCCCCGGACCATGCATACCCGGACGGGCGACACGGGCGGGCGACACGGGCGGGCGAGAGAGGCAACACACATACTCCGAAGCTCTTTATATATGTAAACCAGTTCCCCGTCTCCCGCAGGCGTTTTTCCATCTTCTCGCTGGCCTCGCGCTGGCGTCTCTCCCACGGCGACTCGACCGTCTCGGCGCCGGCGCCAGCCGATGCAACGCGGCCGTCCCTGGTCGAGCCGTTTTTCGTGGAGCCAGATTTGGAAGAGCCACGGTCCTCGGCTGTGCCGTGTTTCTTGGCTGCTGTGCTGTCGGCGTCTTCGCCAGCAGCAGGAGTAGTCGAACCGTACGCAGGCGACGGCGCGGTGGTGGTGCTGCTGCTACTGCTACCATTCGTCTGCTTCTGCAGCAGCGGCTGGCGCTCAGCTTCGACGCCCACCTCCACCTCTGCCATGCACCTTGCATTGCGGCCGCACCCAAAATACAACGTGACAACGGCCGCGAGCAGGGCCTCCCGGGCTGCAACGACGCCGAGGGCTACGCGGTCCGAATGGCTCGTCACGCCCGCACTGTGGGCAGCGAGGGACAGTGCAGCTAAAATTGGTTCCAGTACAAGAGCGGTCAAGTAGCAGCTGATGTACGGGTACCAAACGGGGTTTTCTGTCTCGAAAACGCCCGGGATCTGGATGCCGAAGACCAGGATGCGCGACAGGAGGCCAATTAGCGTGTGCTGGCGGCGATTGGGAAGATTCCCAGCCGCGACAGCGGGCGCCAGCAGCACCAGGAGTTCGGCCGGGTAGGTAAGCACAAACGCCAACATAAGCCAGACGAGGACACCCTGGCGTCGATGCTTCTGCCGGGCCGCGGACCCCTGCAGCGTGCAGACTACCACAGCCGTGCACGCGAAGAAGCAGGTGAAGATCAGCGTCGGATATGCATAGTGCAGCCCTGCCAGGAGCCAGTCTGCATCCACGACGTCCGAGTCTGCGTCCGCGCCCCCTTCCTCCATCATTTTGAAGGGGCTTTCCCGAGCTCGTTCGCCAAGCCAGCCGTCCAGTGGCGATGACGATGTCGGTCGGGTGCCTCGGAGCGAACGTGGGCACTGACCTAACCTAACTGCTAAGAGCTGAGCCGCCCTCGAATGCCGTGACCACCGAGTTTCTCTGTCAAAAGACAGCCGGGCACCGGCAGACCGTGTGGAGCAAACACGTAGCAGACGGGAGGACCGGTCAAATCGGTACGAGAACGACAAGGGAAGCCGCAGCAATCGTGGCGGATTCGCGTCACAGGTGTTCCGGACCACTTGTCCACAATGCCGACAATGTCGACGCTGGTTGCACGGCGCTAGTACACACGTGCACATACACGAGGGCAGTTGTATCGGCGAGTCGGTCCCACGGCCGGACGCGTCGGGTCCTAGAGGCCGGATGGGGCGGAAATAATGACAGGTTTGGGGTTAGAAAAGAAGAGGGTCAATCGAGGATGTCGAACACCTCACATGACATGGGACAAATTCACTCTAATTTGAAGAGGCGAGCGTGAACGGAGAGGAAAGGAACAACTTCGGCGGTGAAGCGGCCGGAGTTCTTGCCACCCGCACACGGGATGGGCAGATTACCTAGGCAGGGAGACAGGACCAAAGCCCCTTCTCGGTCTGGAGGCTGTGCATTGAAGGCAGAGGCAGCAATGTGGTGCGCGGGCAAACCCAGGAAAAGCTCTGCTATGGCCCAAGAACCCGCAAGACGATGACTGATCGGGGAGAGATGGTCAAGCGGGAGAGCCGATACGGACGCGCAGCCAGTAGGTCCTGCGGGATGGGAGAGACACCTACTTCAACCACAATGTCTCGCATGGGCAAGGAAAGACGCCGACCCAGTCTTGACATTATTCGGAACCGTGGCTTAATTAACAGGCAAGCAAAGCAGGCTGAGAACCTGACCGATCCAGAACCAGAACGGAAAGGTATCCATGAGACCCGGACTTCGTAAGCCGCCTGTGGAGTTACTGTGACGTTCTCTCCTTACGTACAAAGGAAAATAGAGCGTTGTATTGTAAAAAGTAATGCTCTCCTAAAGAGAAAGGTTGCCTCTCGATACCTGTTACGGCACGGCATTCTGCCGGAAGACACCGCCCCGCAGCCACAAGATTCTGCCGGAAGACACCGCTTCCATACTGGACAGAAAACTAATTGCCTCGCACCCGCGAGATCAATTGTTTTCTTCTTTCTTCCCTAAGCTTAGATTCCATAAATAGATGCACTCTCGGAACCGTGCTTCCTGCTGAGTGACCTAACCGTGGCATTACCTGTTGGAAGGCCCAGGTAGAAAGCGCACGCGTGCGGTATGAGAGGGGGTTGCCAAAGCAGCTTCAATTCTTCATCATGTTCTAAGCTAGGTTCTATGGAAGAGACAGAGGGAGAGTCCCTCTCCTTAAGTCCAGGGAGAGGTGGAAGGTTAATGACGTTGACTGAGGCAATCGTTGACGTAGTCGTTGATGTTGTGACTTGGCCAGAGCCTCGTGGTCACTCGAGGCTTTGCAGTCAACAACTCTGATGATTAGTGATCATCAGTCAACACGACTAGCGCTGGCTGTTTTTCTTTTTGCCGAAGTTCCTGTCACGATCATGGAGAGTAGGCACGGTAGCCAGGCTCAATTGATGCTATGGACGGAAGACTCTTCTATGGAGAAAGGAAAAGGAAC